>CAJUYH010000956.1:0-54936 GCA_910591685.1 Galerucella tenella | reverse complement strand
CAATTGATCAACGCCAAACTAATTCAAGGAATTGATGGACAAAAGACTGTACAACCGAAATTGTTGGTCGGTCAACCGAATCAAATAAGAATACCGGCCGGTAAAAATTCTCCGCATTCAAAGTCTCTGACATTGAACGTCACGGGAAATACTAATACTATTAGAATGGTAAATGCAGCTAATCTTAATTTAGGACATTTAGGTGGAAAACCAATTTTGTTGGCTAGTAGTAAAGGTGGCATTCAAAATATACAAGGACAGAACGTTATTTTACAAACGCAATCGGGTACTTCGGCGCCGTCGTTAGTACTACAGAACGCTTTGAAGAATTCCGGAAATAATATTGGACAACAATCGGTTGGTAATAATATTAATATTATTAATCAACCCAACATAGTGTTCAGGTAGGTGATTTTTTCATTCAAGTGAAAACATAATATTAACGTAAAATGGTACTTTCTACACTGTGGGCCGAAATAAAGGAGTACATTTTTTAATCGAAAATATTTTTTTTGTTTTTTGGGCGATTAATTTTCTTTTTGCAGGACTGATAACCTAACATGTCCTCAACATGACTGTGAATTTGGAAGCAAAAATAATGTACAGGGTCGAACTTATAAAAAAATTATATAAAAGTGCATTTGAGTTCGTTGCAAATGAAAACTGTCTTAGCTAAAATTGTACTAATATGCATTTTCTGTAGATAAACTATCCAGAACACTTCAGGAAAAAGAAAATTTTCCGAAATTACCGGATTCGCGGAATACCATTTTTTTATTAAATAACATTTTAACAAATAACACATTTATGAAAACAGTTAAGTAACTTTAAAACTTGGAGTAATAGTATATTAAGTATCAAGAACGGTAAGGGTTGTTTACCGGTCGACTGCAATGTTTGGAGGCTGAGTGTAGCAAAGCCTCCAATTTTGCTGGAGACCGGTATTACCCTTAACGTTCGAAATGCTTCTTACCATTTTTTGCGCGATCGTATTGAAATAAACTTCGAAGAAAATAATTTAAATTTCTTCGGAATGAACGAAATGTCAAAAGTGACATTTATACTTCTCGATCAGTTTAAAATATAATTTGCATTTTGGTGAAATTGTTTTCATGCTATTTATTACTTTTTATATTGTTCTGTTCGATTCTATTCATTAAAAAAATATATATCTTCTTATTTTTTTTGTTCCTTTTGTGTAATGAATGAAGTAATATATTATTTAGGACCAATTAAATGTATGTAGGGCTAAGACGTCGGTAAGTAATTTACTTACCGACGTCTGAACGGTAAGTAAATCACTTACCGTCGTGTTAGACTTAGAAACAAGTAAACACAACCTACCAACCTGACAACCGATGCTGTAAATAAACAAAAAAGATTGATCGCGCAAAAAATATTATGAATGTGGCCACCATTATTGTTCACCACGTCTGCGTCATAAATTGATAGCCCCATTTATTGCACCCTGTTCAAAATTGTTCCAAACAAACTGCATTATTTATTCGAGCTGCTCGATTGTTTCAAATTGTTGTCCCTCATACAAATTTTGTTCGAAAATTCCCCAAATTGAATAATCAACGGGATATAATTTTTGCATAAGTCCGACCCTGTATATTATTTTTTCTTTCAAATTTACAGTCATGTTGAGGACATGTTATTTGAAATTGAAATTGAGCCTTTTGGACGCTAACGAGGACAATTTCATTAATTTGTGTTTTATTTAATTGATAATAGTTTCTTAACTCCCAAACAAGAGTGACTGATTTTAAACATAAATGCCCAGCTTATTAATTGCTCCAAAGATAAGGGGTTTTCACTAGTTTATCAAAGAGATTTTTTTAGGCTTGGCTGGCATTTTATCCCATCAACACAGGGTGTTTTACTAATGTTGGTCAAATCCAAAGGGGAAAATATTTATTATTTTAAATGGAACACCCTATAATTTTTCTTAATTCTGGGCTGTTAGGTGGCCACATCCATAATATTTTTCTCCAAGTTTTAAAGTTACTAAACTGTTTTCATAAATGTGTTATTTGTTAAAATGTTATTTAATAAAAAAATGGTATTCTGCGAATCAAGTAATTTCGGAGAATTTCCTTTTTACCGAAGTGTATAGTTCATCTACCGAAAAAGCATATTAGTACAATTTTAGCTAGGACAGTTTTCATTTGCAACGAGCTCAAATGCACTGTTATATAATTTTTTTCATAAGTCCGACCCTGTATATTATTTTTGCTTTAAAATTTACAGTCATGTTGAGGACATGTTGGGTTATTAGCACTGCAAAAAGAAAATGAATCGCCCAAAAAACAAATGAAATAGTTTCAATTAAAAAATGTACTTCTTTATTTCGGCCCACAGTGTATGTTATAAATATTAATGACATTAGTTTATTATACACCAAGGTGGTAAAGACTATCGTTATAGAGTGAGCACCTAAATTATTATATAAGGTGCTAGGCTTATAAATGTCTTCACCACCGTGGCATATAAACAATTTTTTCCACTACCAGTCAAATTTAAGACAAAAATGGAAAAGTTTCTTATTAAAATTGAATAGCACATGAATCTAAATTGGATTTTCCACTAGTAGCACTTTTTTACAAACAACGTTTGTAATTATTTTGTTTGCGAACTGTTACCTTAATTTTTTCTACACTAATGTCTGATCCACCATCTTTTTGGTATTCTTCAACCCTTATCCGTTTCCAAAGTAAGGTTATGATCATCAACATAAAATAAAATTTTACCTTTTTGGAGTTGAGTTGGCCCTATTAAAAGTCTTGTTGAAAACTGTTGACAAAAATCCAAATCGAAGATTTGATTTTAAATTATCATTTTCTTATTATTTTTCGGGAACACTCGAGCGTGGCAGTTGAAGATATGAGAGATACCTTAGACCTAATAGAACAATTTTGGAAAGTATTAGCTCTATATGTAGTGACGCGCACCTAGGATAGACGATCAGATTAGTAAAAAAAATCGATAGTCTGAAATACTCGATCGCGTCAGATTAAGATATTGGGGGTTGATTTTAGTGTTCAAAGACTAAATTTAACTAATCTGACGATAAGTCCTTGAGGCCGCCGAGTTATAGGGTCTCGAACTTGTAAAAAAACGTTAATCCGGCATTCTCGAGCGCAATTTAATTTTTTTTATTTTGTAGAGTATAATCTAAAACTTACTAAAAATACAAAATCTGCCGGTTTCCGCATGACCAAGTGTGGAGGAGCCATTTCTTCTTCCGAAAAACGCGTTGCGGCATATAAGTCGCGAACGATACATTTTACAAAAAAAAGTTCAAATAAAAAAAGGTAATTATATTTTACACAAAAAAGTCTCTTTACATTTTTGTCAAAAGTTAAAACTTTTGGACTTGAAGCATCATGAAAAAAAAAGTTGATACGGAACAACGATGATTAAATTATGTAACTCATTATATCTCAATTTTTTTTTCTAAAGCTTCTCGACAATTTTCGTGGACTCGGAAAAAGTGTATATACTGTATACAAAAGTATTATTAACATGTAGGTACAGTTTCATTTATTTATATTATTTAATAGCCTGTTGATCCACAAATTGTTTTTTTGACGTACCGTAAGCAAAACGAAGTGAAGAATTGAAACAAAAAAGAGGAATGTGCCATAAACATGTAATACAGATAGAGCGCTTCACAGAAATATACCGTCCAGAATCAAAAAAACCTTTTTTGGTCAGATTAAGAGAACCCACTAACATTTTTGTCAGATTAAGAAAATATGCTTTGAGGATACCGAGATAAACCTCCCCTATGAAAATCTGACTCGCTCGAGTATTTCAAGAGAACTTTTTTTTTGCATTTTCAAAAATTTCTCGTAACGCCGAAATCGTCAGTTTTTTTAAAGGGAGCTTTCTCGGGGCCTACTTAACACCCTCGAGTACATTTTTTTTTCGGATTTTTGACTACTTTATATGCCTACCCCCACCAAGCAAACCAGCAGATTAGTATACCGTTGTTATCAGAGGACGTGGTATGAATATCTGACGCGCTCGAGAATGCCCAAGTAACTGTTTTTTTTAACATATTTGAAAAACCGTACACGCCATACCCACCGCTAAAATGGTTTTTACCATACGAGCTTTTCTTTTCGAAATAACTTTATCTTTCGATTTTGATAGGTCTCGACGGCGCTCGAGAATGTCGCCATTTAGCGACCTCGCCTCCCTAACTAAGACTTTCTTCTTTCTTTCCCTGCTCTCAAAATTGACAACCATCCCAAATGCCAATTGAAGTTTGTTCTCACAGAACATCTTTGACAAGGAATAGACAGTTTCAAACCAATCAGAAATCTTTGTGAGAACGCTTCAGGGTCTTTGCGCCGAATCCGGATTGTCAAAGACTGTCTGTGATGCTTGTAAGAATAAACATTTGATTGTAACTTTTAAATAATTTATTCATCTAAATATTTTTTGAAAATAAATCATTCTTTTTTTGCAGCCCCCAGGTGAAAGTGCAATCTCCACAACAAGTAATGTTTACTTCGGCAAAAGGTGGTCAAGTTACGTCAACCGTATCTCAAGGACACATTATGATCGGTGGACATCCAGTCAGATTACATACAAGTAATGCTACTAATACGCAAAGAGTGGTATTAGCAAGCCAAGGACAAGGCGGTCAAATTGTAGCCCAGCAAATTCTACTTCCAGCAGGTTTCCAAGGTACTGCCATTAATATTAAGGCTCTTCAAGGAGTGAAAGTGATACCAATTGCTCAAACTACCGGACAAGGCAAAGGTAACTAATTTTTCTTAAAGCTAAAGGTACAATTCCAAAAGCAACTGCATAGACTAATGACAGGCGGCAGAACTTGTCATGCGTTTATATAAGATGCATTCGACGCTGTCGCTCGCTATGACTGCAAACCGCTCTTAAACCAGTAATGTCGCCGACAATTTGTTGGTAAAAATGGAGCTTTTTGGACGCTAACGAGAACAATTTCATTAATTGGTGTTTTTTTATTGATACGCATCGACCATGGAGGTCATTAGCGTCATTGAGGTAGACAAAAGTTACAAAAAAAAAATTATATAAGATTCAGAACATCGGTTGATTTAAGAAACGCCTTCAAGTTTTGCACATTACATGAGGGCCCTAGTAAGTCCGCTAATTCACATGATTGAACAGCGCCTGCTGTCGCTTCGCCATTAATAAAGGAGTTTAGTCTAAAGTCAATGTGGCCAACAAAAAGTGGTTTATTCTGACAAGAATGACAGTTAAGGTCTACCCTTCAAAACATGAGATTTTTGCAAGTTTGCAAGTTTTTTTTCATTGCGAACATCTATATTGCTTTATTAAAAATTATGAATACACCCCTGAAGCGCATATCTTGAAATTTAAAATGACTTTTTAGTTGAATACTCAACATATCGGTGGACAATAATTCTAGGAACTCTTGCCATGTCACCATTTCATTTCTGTTATCTGTCACTAGTTATGTCACTACGCTTCGGGGGTGTATTCATAATTTTAATAAAGCAATATAGATGTTCGTAATGATAAAAAAACATGCAAAAATCTTATGTATTGAAGGGTAGACCTTAACTGTTATTTTTGTCATAAAAAACCACTTTTTGTTGGCCACACTGACCTTGGACTGAACTCCTTTATTGTGGACATTGAAAGAGAAGGTGCTTGACAGTTATTATAGTGTTTCATTACAATTGGGCGGAGTAGAATTCGATGAGACCTCTGGCGGAAAAAATTGTAACTGTCGCAACGAGTAAAATAATTCGTTTTGCATTGTTTTTGTATTATATTGAAGTCAACATAATTACCGTAAATTAGTACTTTATTTGTTTAATTTTGTGTCAGCGACAAGTTTAAAACTGTGTTTTTCTATTTAACTCAACTGCCATCATTTCTGAGGTGATATTTTTATCATCAGAGATATTATGGAAGAGGTTATGTTATTCTATTTTTTGTTTTTGTTTTCTGATTTCACTAAAGAAGTTGCTGAATATCTGCGAAAGCAGTTTCCCGTGTATACCATTGTATTACAATATTATAAGTAACTTTTATGCACCAGTGAATAGTGCCTTCTTTTAGCGACTATAGGTGTGTTCTTTTTGACTGAGATCTCAGCTCACTTCAGTTAAAGTGATCTGGGATAAAGTGATGTGAGTAAGCACCAAAAAGAACGAACTACTCAATTGAAACGCGCGATTTGCCGACGCATGCGTGAATAAGGGCCGGTTTTACAAGTGAGATTTATACTAGGTATAGTTATTCTGGGTATAAAGTTATACCAAAATTCATACCTAGAATAAAACTAGTTGGTTTTACGATGCTTTTTTACACCGGTATAGCAATTCCTACTCCAATAATTGCTATACCAGTGTAAAAAAGCATCGTAAAACCAACTAGTTTTATTCTAGGTATAAATTCAGATATCACTTTATACCCAGAATAACTATACCTAGTATAAATCTCTCTTGTAAAACCGGCCCTTAGAGTCATAAAAACATATAAATTCGTATTAGCATTTAATAATGTTATTGTATCCATAATTATTTCTCTTTTATTCAGTCAATTGATAATTTTTTGTAACAAAAGAAAATTAGGTTATGTGTGTTTATATAAAGAAAAAATCAAATATTTATTTCTTCATCGCCTCCACTTTATTTCTGACTCAAATCCAACTGATACCCCCTTACATCACATTCAGCATCGTTGAAGAGGGAGGAAAAATCTCAGCTCACTTAGAAGTGAGTAAATCAAAAAGCACGCGCACATTACCGATGTGAGCTGAGATTAACTGAGATCTCAGTGAATAAGAACACACCTAATATCAGATTTTGGTAGTAGTGAAAACCTAGAAATTCTTGCAGTTTTTTTAATGATTTACGTTTTCTAGGAATTCAGAGTCGGCAAGTATTGGCTCACGTTGTGAATCCAAATGCAGTAAAGACGACGGCTCAAACAAGTACTATATCCTCGGAAAAAATATCTGAAATAACCCTTCCTACACGAGAAGGCGAGTGATGTTAACTTTATAAGTTAATTTGTACAAAGTGTTGATAACTAAATTATTGTAGTTTTAAATTAGTAAATGTTAAGTAGAATCAAATTGGTTGTATATTATTTGAAATAATTAATTATACTTGTATATAAAGACTATCATTTAATTGTGTATATACGATTTTTAAACTTTTTTTATTACGTTGTTTATGTATTAACAAAATGAACTTTTATAAAAAAAACATTTTTGAATATTGCTTTTCCTACAATACTTCCCAGAACTATTTAGTAGCAACTCTAAAGTTGAATCTTAGTAATTACCTACAATTGTATACGACGTTGGTTATGCCTTACTACTGAATATCACTCGAACTGACTCTGACTCAAATAACACTTTATGTCCCAATTCTTCTACAATTGTATCACAAACATACGTTTTCTTTGAAGAAAATGACTAAATAACTTGTTGAAGTTCTCTTTTTTAAATTTTTCTCAAAATATATGTCATTTGCATCCATGAAGCTTTGAATCTCCAATTTCGTATTTTTCGAGCCAGGAATTTTTTGCAATTGTCGACCATGGTAACTTGCGTTGTCCATTACTACAACGCTGTTTGGAGGAATGTTGGCAACAGAACGTTTTCAAACCAATCTTCAAAAATCGATGGTTTTCAAGTGTAAAACAAAATAAAGCAACAAATAAAGGGAAGAAAATCACAATATTACACTCAGGATCAGAAAATGGTTTGATCTCAAACGCTTTGTGGCTTTCTGTCAAAAACAGAATGTCCGTCTGAACTCCGGTGAGAGAGAAAGAGTTAGACGATCAGAGGTCTTAGTGTGTATATGGCATAAACGCTATTAGAGAAAGACAGCATAAACCTCCTACTTTCTAACTCCCTTTTACATGCTGACGGGTTCCGAGCTGGCTTGTTGCCTCTATCTGTAGTATCTCAATGGTTTGGATGATCTCGTCGAGATAGATTATTGGGCGATTTTTAAACCGTTATTTTCTTATTGACAAGTATAAATTCCGGTGAGAGAGAAAGTCTGCGTCTATAGCATGCACACCATTGGAGTAAGTCAGCCTGAACCTCTGACTTTCTATCACTCTCTTTAAACGCTGACGGGTTCCGAGCTGGATAAATGCATCTATGTTTATTGAGTGACGTCGGTAAAAATGGAACAATTTAAGAAAATTTCTGTAAACAATCTGTATCTGTAAAGTAGGGAGGGTGAGTGTAGGCTCACAGCACTTAGGCCACATGTAACCCATTGTACATCCTCCCGAGGAGGTGACCTCCTATGTCATCGTCCATCCTGTCCTTCACAGGATAACTCCGTACACTCGCATAAGACATGCCTGACAGTTTCATCTTCCTGTTCACACATCCTGCATAGAGGTGTGTTCACCAGCCCCATAGTATGGAGGCGTTTCCTTAGTTGTCAGTGGCCAGTCAGAAATCCTACTGTTGAACGTAGGTTTTTCCTGGTCATTGCCAAATATTTCTCCGGCGCCAGCTTCCCAGAGTGATCCTGGCAAGACCGCATCCTTTGAATCCATCCCATCTTTCAAGGGATTGAGCATAGGTGTAACGTTTGGATAGTTCCGCAATTGTCCAGGCCGTAGGTGTCACTGGGTCCTAAAATTTCTAGTCCCTTCCCTGGCTAAAGAATCGGCAATGCGATTACCTTTACTCCTGTCGTGCCCTTTAACCCACCTCAGGATAATATTATTTGCCGAGGCGTTAGCTAAATCTTGGTGGCACTCTAGTACTAATGGTACTAGCACAGATATAACACGTCTGTTCAAGGTTAATAGAGCTTGTCTACTATTAGTGCAGATTGTTAGGTTTTTGCCAGAAATTCCTTTTCTGTTTAGTTCAGTCGACAGGTTGAAAGAAGTGGGGTTAGATGGAAAAAGGTCGGAAGTTCTCGTCGTCCTCCTGAGTGATCAGGCTGTCAATGATGTCGTCATCGTCGTATTCGTCCAGTATGTCTGGTGAGTCTTCCTCGTTCAAATCAGTTGCGGGGGCGTTTTCGCAGGAGTGGCCTGTGCATTGCTGAGCACCGGAGACCTGCTTTCTTGCAGCTGCAAGCTCCGGTGCTACAGCCTTTGCTGCACTTGCAGGACACAATCTGGAGGATGTCAGCAGGCGCAGCATTTCTGGTAGTGGGGATTGGTAGTACCCCTCGTGTGGTTAGGCTCCAGCCCCATACTGATGGGAGAAGATTATTGCCCAACCATGCCTTACTTGCTACTCACTGCGTGAAGGAATAGTATGTCATTGGGGGGAAGGAGCAGGAACTTGGCGAGTAGAGGACACTGGGACCACTTTTTTGAAGATAGATGTTTTTTGTGGACGTACCTAATGCTGTGAACAGAATAAGTATGTCCACATCTTCAGCAGTAATGATGACGCTGTCGAATTCGATGGCCTTGGATATGGCGGTGATGACGATCATCACATCGGCGTCCGCCATTCGTGTCATTAACATAGCGGAATTTGAAAAATGACCTATTCTTCGAAGCGCCATATCTCGGTAACAAATTGACACACAAACATGTTTGAAGGAACAAATTCGAGGATTTAACGATCTACAAAGAAGTAAATAAACGTTTTTGGCGTAGAACGTAAGACAAAAAAGTTAATGAAGAAAAACCAGAGCAAGGTCGAAAATTTTGCAGTTTCCTACCCCACCTCCCACAGGGTCCTTGGGGTCCAAAACTGTTGATTAATCATCCTTGAACAACATCCTAAAGTTTCATTAACTTCCGACCTTTTTCTATCTGAAACTACCTGTCGACTGAACTATTAGTTCTTTTGTGGCAATTGAGATACCAGCCAGTTCTGTTTGAAACACGCTGGTATTTTTTCCCATACTCCACTTAATCCTTAGGCTGTAAACTGTAAACATTAAATTTACATGACTAAAAACTTTATTTCAAATAATAAAAAGACTAACATACAAATATTTTATGTATAAACTATATAAGTCAAATCAACAGATATTTTTGGTATAAACTATGGAATATCTTATTATTCACAAAGTCGTAATGGTTATATACCTTGATCAATCAATTAATTATTATACATTTTTAAAATTTTATAAAATACATTCAAATTTACTTTAATAATGGCAATTAAGAAAATAAGTCAGTTCAATCTTGTATTTTCTCTCAAGTAAATCTAACCTATATAATGGTTAAAGTACACTTTTTATTAAATTCCACGATAAATATCACAGTATTATTATCCGTTTTTTTGAACGCATAGAACATTGACATTTGTTTAGTATAGGTCTTTTCATCACAAAATTTTTGGACTATGGATAGCCTAGAAATGAAAGTGTGTTATTGGCATAACGATGCCCATGCATTTTAAGTCCTATGGTCAGTAAAAAAAGAATAGTTTTTATAGGTGGGCTGCAAAACTGAATCACGCAACTTATTACCAGTGTTGTATACTATGAGGATATATTTATTATTTATAAGCGTTGTTTTTATCTAACGCTAGTTATTTACGAAATAAACAAAGCAACAGCCATACTTCTCTGCATATTATATGAGTCTCTAAATATCAATATACTTTGCGAAATTAGGAATACTTTGAATAATTTACAACGCTACAATATCTACAACGATTCTATAGAATCTATTTGCCAGTAGTCCAAAATATTTTCCTGTAGAAAATTAAAAACGAATTGTTGGAATCTGATTACATTATATCATTGCAATAAAACATAAAGCCGGGTCCAGACCAAGCAGACAAAACAAAAACATTCATGTTTCGCGACAAAGTGACAAAGACATTTCGGCGACAATTTTGTTTGCAAATTTGAAAACTTTTTCAAGTCCCGTCTCAGGTCGGTAAAGATCAAAAGCTCTGTGTATTTGACGACAAGTTGTCGGCGCAGTGTGGACGCGTGTGCAAGTCAAAACGAGTAAACAGAAAAATAGTAATGAACAAAGTTGACCATACCTGTACATAACCGCTAAGACTGTTAATTAAAGCTTTACATACTTCAGGTACTATTACAGATATTGATTGCTTTGATACTTTTGAAAGATACGTAAGACTGTGGTAGGAATCACCTGTTGCTAAAAATCTTAAAGTGATTGATAACCTTTCTGTTACACTTATAGCATTTATAAAGTTAGTATGTCTTTTTGCAACTGCAGGATCAACAAGGCATATGAGATTCTCAAAATCTTCGGTGGACATTCTTAAAAACGTCACCAACTGAATTTTGTTTTTATATTTTGTCGTTCTGAGCTTGCCTCAATTTTGTTTTGACTTTTGACGACAAATTTGGTCGCCAGTTTGTCGTGTTTTTATTTCAGAATTGTGTTTTCGTTTTGTCTGCTTGGTCTGGACCCGGCATAAGATTTAATTATTTTGGTTTAAAATTTGAGCATTTAAAAAAATATACTTAACGTTCGAATGTATGTTCCTTACTCGATAAATAGAGATATTCAGATTCAAATTGTACCAAAAGGAATCGTACGTTAGTGATGGTGAATTAGTTAATCAGGTAGAAGTATATTGTATTTATAAACAGGAAAAAATGCACAACCCCGTTTAGACAAAAAAAGAGGGACTGAACTAACTGACATAAATTCAATAGTGACTTTAAAACATAAAATAAAGTATCAGCTGGTAAGGTGAAAACGTGGGAGATATATTTTCAGTCAATGAAATAAGATATCTAGATAGCTTAAAGCATTCAAGCAAAGTTTAAAGATACATTGTTGTTTTAATAAAGACATCACAATAGAATGGATATTCCGAAGGTCCGGCCAACCTACTGACTCCACATTAAAATAACAGGAGCTGGGAGTTTTAAAAAAAGCATTATGTTAATTATCTGTCTCAGAAACAATAAAATATTTCCATGTTATGGTTTGTGCAAGTTAAAACACTGAAATTAAAACAAAACAAATCGTTTCAACTAATTTTTAAAATTCTAGTTTACGTTAAATTAAGTTGATACTAGACAGATCTTCACCTCCGACTGAAAGCAGAAACTCCGGGCTCACTAATTTATAGCAATGAAGGATGCTGTGAGAAAGATCAATGAGAGCTACCTATATAATATACACTAAAAGGTTTTGTGTGGTCTTAGAATAATAACATAGGGAGAGTGGATAACGAATGAAGACACTCTAAATCGAGTGAAGCAAGAATGAAAAAGAGACAAACATATACATCTAACTTTATGTCACATTAAAACGAACCTTTCCCTTTCACTATTTTTGTACATTACCATGTACGTCAAAACTTATTCCACGATATGCTGGAAATCATAATTTTTATCCACAAACTACATTTGTACATCACAATGTACGCCTCTTAGCATGTACTTGAGTAAACAGAGTGCAATAATTTATACCGGTCCTGGGCAAATGGTTTTATATCAGCAGTGCGGTGTGAGTAACCCATGTGATTTTGAGGTTATCCCACAACTGTTGGAATAACTGGAAAATTATTGAATATTAGTGGTTTCTAGACTTTTTTATGGTAAGTAAATATAACTATCTTAGATCTCCATAATAATTTATAAGGATTTACGTGTCACGAGATTCACAAATGAAGTTTGATTTTTAGTGTACACACGGATGTACAAACACAGTTCGCCGACCTAAAATACAGAATTTTGCTTTAGATAAAAAAACTGTAGGAATTGTAAATTTATTTATTTCTGGGTTAGCACTTATTCTTATTGTTAGCTTTTTATACAGATGGCAAGCGGGAAAAAATCCAAAAAGGGTTCTGAATGAAGACGAACTGCTGAATTACTCAGAAAATGATGCTGTTTCGTGTTTCGGATGTGGAATTTCTCTACGATGATGATGTCGATTGGGATGAAATGTATGGGAAGCAACCGAATTACGTCTTCTTAGATGATATAGTAGAGACAAATAAAGAGGATGGAGATCAAATTGAAGACGTCAACAATGAAGCTGAGGAATTATTGATTACTGAACAACAATAAATTGTAAATGAGGGAAATGATGAGGCTGCTGAAACGAAGTTTGCACAGGAAGTAAGAGAATTGTTTTCCCCATTTCATGTAAATTAGATGTAGTTGTTTACAAAATATATGTGTAGTTTAGCTTTTTTTATTAAAAAAATAAGTACCTATACGTATTTTTACTTCCACGTGTTTGTACATCATGATGGACATCCTCTATTGAAGAGTGGGACTAAGTTGTTTTCTCCTATATTGCAAAAATATTATCTACATGGTCCCTATATCTTGCTTGATAACAGTTAGAATTTTTGAACAACGCTAATGGGGAGTGATAGTGAAAGGGTTAAAACGAAGAAGTGAATCCTGCTTTATCATTCATGGTTTAGGTACAAATGGAACACTAACGCCCTCTTATTTTTAGGACATATTGTATTCATGGAATTTTTACTCCTTATCTAGTCTCCATGGTTTCACTTTTATATTTAAATTTTTTTTTATGATAAGAAAGATAAAGCTGCCATGTTATGAGAAATTTCAAATAATATCAACATGAAGAAAAATGATAAATCAACGTTACATAATGAACATATCAAATCAAGAATGTAATATCAACAGTTCATAAGAAGAGACTGCATTGGACCTTTATGTAAGAGAGGTGCACAAAATTTTTTATTGTCAATTGTCGATCCTCTACATTCGATTTTATGCGGAACACTACAACAATTATCTATAAATATTGGTTTAAAGTATTCAACTAATTTGTTCACTATAATTTTAAGGCATTTTAATTATAATTGAGATGCATTTATGAGATAATTTTTAACTAATGAACATACTATAGTGTTATTCACATTCAATTGCATTACATGGATACAGCGTTGCCAATCCAAGTGATATCCAAAGATTTGATAATTTTGTAAATGATTATGATTTTTACAAATATTTCCCACAATATTTACTCTTTCAAAAGGCTTTGGCAACATTGCTAGTTATTCTCGATATCACCTTAACACTGCCATATGAATATGAATTTCACTATTCATACATTATTATATTTAAAATACATAACAACTTCTCGACAAATGATACCCTACCAAAAATTAAAAATGCGATTCCGCGCGTCAAATATTCAAAGTTTGTTACTTTTTATCAAGGATTTATTATCATAATTAATGTTCTAGCGAGTTACTCCTTTAACTTTATTGGCTGAAACAATATTTTAATTAATACTTAGATCGAATTCTGATCTAATAATTGTTCTTCCTCACTATCGTGCCAACCTTTTCTATAAGTTATTGCGAATCCAATTACAGCTATTAACGCTCCAAGACCCAATAAACTGAAACCTGCATATTGACCTGCGGAAGGTAATGCTAATATTGTTTTCACCGGCTTCGCTAAATCTTCAGTTAGTTCTGCAGTTTGACTGAACCAAAAGGCTGGCATCAATCTTGAAGTCATGTTAGACAATAGACTGAAATGTAAGACAATTATATAAACACATAGACACAATAGTAAGGGGCCAGTAGAAAGGCTAGGAGAATTCAACGACCACTATAGGGAAAACAGTGTGTTAGATAGAGAGAGAGAGAGAGTCATGGAGGCAATGTGTGTGAGACAGACGTCACATCGTCACGTGCTACGTCAAACGTCACGTTGTCCCTTCAAACATCACGTTTGACGTAGCACGTGACGTCTGTCTCTCTCACACACATTGCCTCCATGACTCTCTCTCTCTCTCTCTCTCTCTCTCTCTCTCTAACACACTGTTTTCCCTATAGTGGTCGTTGGGCTCTCATAGCCATTCTACTGGGGCCCAAGCAAGGATTTTGCGCGTAACTCGAGCGTGTTGAAATTTCAACTTACTCTATATGGTCGACCGGCTCCATTTTAAGATTCAATTGTATTTGTGCTTTAACCATCAGTGGTAAGCCTGTATCGGGTTGTAAAGAGATAGACATTTCATGCTTATCCTGTTCAGGTTTTAAACCTTCTATTGTAGCCAAGTAAGAAGGATCCGCTAGATAAAAGTGAGGATATGAAATGAATGCTGGAGCTCGAAACCTGCAAACAATCATAAATTGAATATTATACATTTACAATTCAAGTAAATTAAAATAGTTGGTGCTGTACTACTAAGTACAAAATGTTACAGGCGTGAAGGGTGGGTGAATAAATAAATAAAGCTTATATAATAAACATAAAATTGATAACGTATGACTGCAAATCTTATAGTGATCCCTACTGGTGTAAAATTCTTGTCAGAGTCAAAAATCTACTTTCAACATAAAAATATATTATCCAGTGTACTTATTCTTCGACGATTTATATTGTTGCATATAAAATCTCAACTCCTCTGCTTCCATTTTTGTCTTGGTTCATTTTGTCAATACGTTTATTAGCAACTTTTGATGGTGAATTTAAGTACAAATATCAATACATAATTTGGATAAAAATATATACATTCCTACAATGTGTCAATAAAAAGTTATATTTTAAATAAAACATGATTTCCCTATTAAAAATTTAAATTACAATATTTAAAATTTAATTTGTTTGAATGCCTACTATACAGGCTGATTATTTTAAATGGTACCAGCTAAGCAAATATTGGAGACTGTAAAAGTCAGGGAAATAAAAATGTCACCTTTACTATTTCCACAAAGTAAACAAAGTTTTCGTGAAATCTATGCACTTCAAACTGGTCAGAATTATAATAAATTCGAATAACTACCAACAAAACAATAAAGTAAGAAATAATGAGGAAAATAAAAGAAGACAATTAATTTTCTAATCAAACATACACCAAATATGGCGACACAGCGACAGATGTTAACTAGCGTCTAGTTCAGGTAACATCGGTCAAAAGTTAGTAGTTGAGGTGCGCATGCGTCCAAGCAGCGTTATCACTCAACGGTAATAATCAACGATTCTAATATTAATGGAAATTATTAAAACTACTTAAATTTATCAAGATTCACGGTAAGATGGAATATAAGTGCAAATAATGTGATAGTGGCTTTAGTGCACTATCAAGTTTAAGAAGACATGTTAGGAAATTTTATGTTAAAAATCTGATGGATTTGGCCCCTCTTCGCTATAGAAAAAACATGAGACATGAGTGGAGTTGGTGGTAGAAAGACCAGCAAAGTTTGGTCGGCCATCTATGTACAACAAGACAAATCTCTTGCGTAGTGGTTGAAATAAAATAGAAAACTAAAAAAAACAAGAAAACCCAGGACCAAACCCGGTTAATCAAAGTGTAACTATGTATAAAAATATCAGAAAATAAGAATAAAAAAACTAAAAAAAAAAACAAGAAAACCCAGGCCCAAACCCGGTTAATCAAAGTGTAACTATGTATAAAAATATCAGAAAATAAGAAATAAAAAACTTAAAAAAAACATGAAAACCCAGGTCCTAACCGGGTTTCGAACCTCCGAGTTGTGAGCTCGGCACCCTAGTAGCTGCATTATGGAATAATGGATACATTGAAACGATAGTAGTTGAGGTGCGCATGCGTCCAAGCAGCCTTTAACCTTCTATTCGATGTGACTGAATGTGAGCAGATTAGCCCAGTTGGTAGGATACTGAGTTAACAACCCAGAGGTCCTAGGTTCGAAACCCAGTTTGGACCTGTTTTTTTTGTTTTAGTTTTTTATTTATTTTCTGGTATTTTTATAAATAGTTACACTTTGATCAACCGGGTTTGGGCCTGGGTTTTCTTATTTTTTTTTTTTTCTATTTCTTATTTTCTGATATTTACATATTTACTTCAATATTGTTATGTTTCTACTAAATTTGACAACGTTGGCGCCTATCGTTCATCGGGATCTGTTCGTGATCGATGCTGCGTGACCGGCTAGACGCTAGTGGGATAACATCGCTACTACCGCCACCTGCAGCTCTACCTTGTGGGCAATTGAACAAAGACGTATTTATGCAGTTCCAATGTATCAGAGAAAGAATTCTTCTCATGTTCTCACCGAACTAATTTTCCTATGTGCTTGTGCGTTTCGAGGCTGTGTCTAAAGATGGTATTTAAACTTTTTTAGTTTGACACCTTCATTTTATATAAGTTAGCTTTTTAGAAGAAATCATCTAACAATTTGACAGCTTTCAGGACCTTCATATCACATATGTTTTTTAATAATCTTCCTCCGAAACTCTGAAGAAAATTGAAAAAAAAAGACTTACTTGCAAAGTGATACATTCCTTACTCCAGAATCTTGTTCACCACTAAAACCTTTGCCTAAAAAACAACGCATTTCGGGATAGTTTGTTCCATTATCAAAATTTCTTTCAGTTCCTACAAACTTGTATCCCTTAAGTCCATATTGTGTAAATTCTTCTTTTCTCTCTAAGGTTAGGGAACTAAAATGAAAAAAGGTTTTTGTTGTCTAGTAACAATAATGTTAATAAAATTATTCAATTTTATTAAACTTCAACTTTTTAAATTAAATTTTAAAACTGGATAAAAAAAGGGGAACTATAAGACTATTAAATTCACCCAATATTAACAACAAACCTGCACAAATCGTTGGAAAATATTTTAATAGTTTCTTTTTCGTGAGGTGGATACCAGAGTTCACCTTGACTTCCATCTACTTTTCCACATTGTCCTTCATAATAAGGCACTTCACTTTGATAATTCCAATTTCTAACTATACCTAAATTGCTAATACCATTTGCACCATCATCCATATTGTACAATCCATCATATTTTGCACTATTATTTCTCTAAAAAGATCCAATAAGTTTACTTACATGTTTATATACAGGGTGTAACAAAAAGGCAGTCATAATTCATACCACATATTCTGGGGCTAAAAATAACTCGATCAAACCCAAGTTACCCTAGTACAAAATGTGCATGCGAAAAAAGGAATCCTTGAGGCTGCAATTAGATATCGTCAGAAGCCATTGCTTTTCCAGAATGTTCGGTTTTCGTTAGTAAAACGGTGCCGACTGTGTATTCAAGAAAATGGGGGCCAATTCGAACAACTAATAAAAGCTACACATTTGTAAATAAATAAGATTCAATCAAAAATTTGGGACCCTCCAAAAACTAAACAATTCATTGACTTTTTTTGTTACTCGAAATTTTTGAAGCATAATGAAAAATAGGCCGTATCTCGATAAAAACTGATAATTGTAAAAAGTACTAGGGGGCAGAAAAGTTTCAAAAATAATGGTGCCAAAATAAGCATTAAATCGTAACGCACACAAAAATTTTGAAGGGGTTAAGGGGATCTCAACTCCCATATGGTGCAATAATTCCTTAATTTTTTTTAAGATGCTCTAATCATAAGAAAGCCACTTGTCAACTTTCATTATAATATGTCGAACTGTCGAAATATTTGAAAAAATCAATTTTCATTTGGTAACTTCGAATGGTTGTAACTTTTTTCGCATGTACATTTGTACTAGGGTAACTTGGGTATTGAGTTATTTTTAGCCCCAGAATATGTGGTATGATTTATGACCTGCCTTTTTGTTACACCCTGTATACCCTTGCCATGTATTTTCATACTTTACAATGTTTTATAAATACACAAAATAATATCTTACATACGCCGATTTTCATAATTACCCAACTCGAAGAGGTGCACAACTGAGGCCTCTCAATTTTATCGACTGGATCTATCAGCTCGAAATTCACCCAATATACATTTATACAATAAAATACCAGCAGACATTATTGGTTTGAGTTACAACCATTTCAAGGTTAGAGTTTAGCACTCACTATTGAGGCACTGTTTATATTCCATCGAAGAGTATTTAAATTGTGAGGCAATAACCTTTGAACATGTTAGTTTTTGTTTTAATTTTAGCAATAACTAGGTAATTTAGACGTATTGTGTATTAATACTATTAATTGTAACAATTATTGTTTGTTTATTACTTTGATAGTTTGACTTGTACATTTGTATTTAATGTGATGAAATAAATCTATATATCTATCTATTAGGGATACAATAGTTATTAAACCAACAAGTGTCAGCAGTAGCAAACCAGAGCCCTGGAATATATGCGAACTAAAAAAATGGTCATCGCAACCAGCCAATGTAAACGATTTTACGTTAGTAATAATTGTAAACATAATCGAATCAATATACATCAATTTTAATGTTGAAAAGTTCTCGATGAATAAGCAGTGATACTTACATCTACAAACCAACCAAATTTTTCAAAAGGTATTTGGAATGCTGTGAAATTCAATTTACGAACTAGGTCTAGCAAAGGATCATCGAAACCTGCAAATAGATATTCATCTACTGTCTTAGTAATAGCTAATAGTGTTCTTTTCTCTTTCAAAAAAAAATCGACTCCCAATTTTACTATAGCGTGTTTATCTTTCATTATGTCTCCAATAACCTAGAAAAAATAATAATATTAAGCTTTGCTCATTAATAATTACAGGAAGAAGCCAGCAAGCCACTGAAAACTAAATTAAAAAGGTGGAAACCAAAAGTAGAGATGCTTATGAAACATTCAGTTTTAAGCATTTGTTCAAATTGGCATCTATGAACCAATCTGATATCATATCGAGTACAGTGCATAGAGAAATGCAGTTGGTACAGTACAGACAATTTTGATTTTTGAGAATATTAATTGCAATAAATTTGAAAATATTGAAATAGTTTGGGATAGAAATGGAGAAGCTGGTAATGAACTGTATTTAGAAAATATTGAGTCACTTTGATATCGAGGGAGTACATACTTACTGCCAAAATTGGATTGAATGTGGTGATGTTATCAGTGAGTTTTCCAACAGATTTTTCTGGTTCATACTTCCATGTTCTTCTAGTATAGAAAGATATCGTTCCGTTATCATTAAATGTAACATTATCTCTAACGTGGTGTTCGTAATATGTATAAGGTCCGCATTCTACGAAAATTGGTTTGATTGAAGGATCTTTTTGGACTTGATCAGAATTGGTCCAATTAAAAAGGTAAAATGATAGATATATTGGTATGGGAGTTTCTTTCCACATACTGTAACTTATTGTGTTAGTGCTGGATATACCTAATTCCTAAAAAAAGTCCAAGTTTAGTAAAGCTGTTGGTAAAATTATTTGCGAAGGAATCATAATTGAGGTTAAGTTGAGTCGGTGTTGGAGGCAATAATCGTTATTTAATTTCTAAAAACTAGCAGCCAAGTGCAAAAAATGTTCTACACAATAATGTATAAGATTTGTAAATAATTTAAAAATACATCGAGTTAAAGCCAAACATTTAAAAACCACTGAATAAATTGTTTTATACATACAGGGTGTTTTCAAATGACACAACGTTTGCATGTAGATATCTCTCGTAAAATTGGACAAAATGATACGGAGATTAACGGGTCCAGCACATTTACTTTTCGAAATACAGGGTGTTGAAGTTTAAAAAAATTAAATGTTTTAATTCGATAACTTTAAAATGGATGAATAAATTGATTTGACATTAGGCAGGTTGTTTTTAAATGTAAAAGGGCATATTTTGATGGAAAAATATTTTTAAATTTTTGATCCAGTGGTGTAGATTTGGAAGAATATGTACCTTTCCCCTCCCATTTTTACGCCACTGACATTTGAAGAAATTTTGATTCTATTTTGTATCCCTCAATGGTTTTCATGTGGAAATAAATAACCTTTACATATCAACAAATTTGTAGTTTTCAAGATATTTAATGATTTTATTGTCTGCAAGATCACTTTTTAATAATAAGTTTTTAAAAAAATTTCTTTCAATAACTACCAAGTACTTATGGTTGGAATATGTAACAGGAACTAATTTATGAAACAACAATGCATCTAAAACATTGGGAGAAGATTGTTGAAAATATCTGTCCAAACTTGTGATTTTATTAAAAAAAAAATAGAAAGAATCCATGCAGCTTCAGCAATTATTTCCGGCAATTGCCAGTCTTTCCAAGGTATGTGATTTTCGATGAGAAAACGTTGCAAATTATGAATAAATGTAAATAGACAAGATTTTGAACATCTCTTGTAATTTGTTGGCTGCTTAATTTTTTTATTAATAAAATCACAAGTTTGGACAAATATTTTCAACAATCTCCCAATATTTTAGATGCATTGCTGTTTCATAAATTAGTTTCTGTCACATATTCCAACCATAAGTACTTGGTATTTATTGAAAAAAATACAAGAAAAAAATTATTTTTAAATTAATTATTAAAAAGTGATCTTGCAGACTTCATGAAATCATCAAATATCTTGAAAACTACAAATGTTTTAATATGTAAGGGTTATTCGTTTTTCACGTGAAAACCATTGAGGAATACAAAATTGAATAAAAATTGCTCCATGAGTCAGTGGCGTAAAAAATGAGAGGAGAAGGTAACATATTCTTCCAAATGTACACCACTGGATCAAAAATTGAAAAATAATTTTCCGTCAAAATATGCCCTTTTACATTTTAAAACAACCTGCCAAATGTGAAATCAATTTATCCATCCATTTTAAAGTTATCGAATTAAAACATTTAATTTTTCAAAACAACACCCTGTATTTCGAAAAGTAAATTTGCTTATATCATTTTGTCCAATTTTACGAGAGGAATCTACATACAAACGTTGTAAGTGTCATTTGAAAACACCCTGTATATGCGTTTTTCCCATCTAAAATGAGGATCTATTGTTAAGCCCGTAAGTGTTGAATAAATTTGTAATCAAAATATATAAGATAACAAAAAACACTTAAATAAATTACAAATCAAATCCAAAAACAGCTTAGCTAGTATCTATTCTGACTAATCATCGAAGAGCAATATTCAAAGATTATCTGTGGTGACCTCTGAACTAGGTATTTTGAATCACATTTTATTTGAAACCACAAGTCATCTAAAGGTGCTTTCGATTATTCACTTTTGGCTGCCAGTAGCAGCTCGTAGTGCCTGAATTTCTTTCGTTTATTACCGGGCGTGACGCCTAGTCTTACCTTCCCCTTGAGCACATAACGAAAAGTATGGGCTTCAAGCCACGGACATTAAATATTTGACGTTTGTCCGGTTTGACGTTTATTTAAAGGTTAAGATTGTGCCTATTACCTTACTAAAACCCGACACCCAACGGTAAAAAGGTGTATTATTATTTATATACCTTACTAAAAATATCTAAATATGCAAAATTATATTATCAACAACATTATAATTGGAAACTGTTCTTCTAACAACACAGGAAATTCATTGGCATTGGCACACGACAAGTGGTTTTGAGGATCCTAAGCAATCGTGTTCGTTTTGCTCAAAAGTCGTGACGACTGAGGCGTCACGCACAAGTGCTTGAAGCCCAAATAAACGAAAGCAACAAAAGTATAAAGATTAGGGCCAGTATTCTACTTTAAAATTTCATTGTCTAAGATCTTTTATAAAAAAGTTTAAGCAATTTCTTTGATAATATTTCTCTTAATAAAAGTTGAAGTGGTAGACTCCGTTTTTGTAAGAAGAACCCACTAGAGTCTAGAAGACGGAGGGGGAATACATGGGAAGTACCCACTGGACCCCTTAGAGGGGGCGAGTCTGGGCAAGTAGGAGGAAGGAGAAAGCAGACCACGGGAAGAAAAAATGTAGAGGATAGATGGAGGGTGTTACAGATGAATCTAGTGGAGGGCATGATTAGGAAAGAGAAGGCATGTGAGAGGTAGGAGTGATAGAAGGGAGTAGATGACGGGGATTGTGTGAGTGACCGCCTCCCGCCTTGAAGTATGCTAGGGTAGTGATTCCGAGGCGGGAATAACGGCGTGCTTGAGGTGGGTTTGGTTGGCAGGCATTCCCTTGGGGATGAGTCCAACTCTGTCTGGGTACTGGTTAGGACCCATTCGAACATGAGTTTCCCATTTCAGCCCGAAATGGATTAGAAACTTATAGCGATAAGGTGTTGTGTTCGTCCGAAATTTCAAACGTTACATCACCGCACAGTAACTACCGACAAGTAAATTCACTTCGTCGATTTATGGGTTACCTAAAATTTCCTTACCCCTCCTATCGTCTGGCGAGTTCTGGCTAGTTTAAAGCGAGTATTGAAGGTTGTATTATGATAGCAGACGTGTAAGGCGCCAGAGAAAAGATGTACCAAAATTTTCAAACGTGCCGACGCAAGTGAATTTACTTGTCAGTAGTTAGTGTACGGTGTTTATATTTACCTATAGCTTGTAGAGGGAAACAACCAAAGTTGTGTCATTTTTTTATGAGCGTACAGCCAGATGAGACCCAACCAGTCAAATTTTTCATTACAGATTTTTCTTAAATGATCTTTGACAAATAAATTTTATAGTCCAATGCCGGCATAAGATTTTTTTTATCGCCATGAACGAATGAATCATGCAATGTCAACATGTTGAAAGATTATTATTTTAATCAGTTAAATGTTATTGCATATAGAACAAAGCATTATTTTAGTAATAATATACATTTAGAAGCAGATCGCATATATTGCTAATCTTGTGAAAATTATCATATCTATAGTAGGTAGTAAATAAATGATAGGATTCAAGCGTTTGAGAAAACATCAGACAGAGTCAAATCAGATTATTATTATAGCGTTTATAAATTTTTTAAACTAACAATTAAAAGTTAAAAAAAAAAACATTAATTGAATACTTACATATTCTAAAATCTTGTTAACAATCATTACCCAGAAAACGGAAAAAAATAATCCTATTAATATTAACGAAACGGCAAATCCAAACGTTGTCCATTTTTTACACTTCGGCGAACTTTTGCAGAAACCCATATTTGAGTTCTAAAATAGAAAAAAAATTATGTATACAGGGTGATTCATTACTAATTGGAAATAATTTAATAGTAGAATCCTGACTTCAAATTATGAAGATTTAACCCAAAACACCTAAATAAAATGTAGCTGCTTACTTAGTTACAGGGTGTTTTGTTTAAAAATTTAAAAACTATTTGTGCTCAGTACTTTAAAACTGTTTTACCTTTTCATTTCATATTTGGCAGAAAGTGTAGACACTGTACACCCTACCAAATAAAAATAAACAAACGTTTCTGGCTACTACCAGAGGCGTACGACAGGGGCAAGTGACAGGTTAATCGTTCCCAAATTCTACGCCATTGGCGGAATAGGAATTTTAGCACAATTTTTTGATTCCCCAATACTTTATACGTAAATAAAGTACTCTTTTTTCATAACGATAAAGTCAATATTTATCGAGATATTTCAAGTTAAACACGAAGCTGCCCAATTTTGATGTGTAATAACCTTTTCGTTTCTGATATTTCCGATACGTTATTAAAATTGTCAGAACCTACTTTTATTTAGATTATAATTTTCATAACTACAATTTGTTTTTAATTCATCCGTTCATTTAATAGTTTTGATCTTTATTGTTGACACGGATTAAAGTTTCATTTACGTATTTAATGCAATTCACTGGTTCAAAACATCGACATAGTTATTACACATCAAAATTGGGCAGCTTCGTGTTTAACTTGAAATATCTCGATAAATATTGACTTTATCGTTATGAAAAAAGAGTACTTTATTTACGTAAAAAGTATTGGAGAATCAAAAAATTGTGCTAAAATTTCTATTCCGCCAGTGGCGTAGAATTTGGGAACAATTAACCTGTCACTTGCCCCAGTCGTACGCCTCTGGTAGTAGCCAGAAACGTTTGTTTATTTTTATTTGGTAGGGTGTACAGTGTCTACACTTTCTGCCAAATATGAAATGAATAGGTAAAACAGTTTTAAAGTACTGAACACAAATAGTTTTTAAATTTTTAAACAAAACACCCTGTAACTAAGTAAGCAGCTACATTTTATTTAGGTGTTTTGGGTTAAATCTTCATAATTTGAAGTCGGGATTCTACTATTAAATTATTTCCAATTAGTAATGAATCACCCTGTACAATACTCAAACAAACAACACCAGCGATGCATCAATTTCACTACTGTACAGTGTACAATAAAATGCGTTAGAATCAACTCTGTTACAAAGATTATACAATTGCTTTTATTAGCGACGAATTGAGACTCAGTCGAGATTTACGGATGCGAGCAGATTTGTCATTCGTCGCGGTATTCGAAGTTTTTTCTTTTTTGAGGGTTTTAAAACATCGAGATGGATAGTTCTGATAGAGAATTGTTTAATTTCAACTGTTGCATGGAGAGAGCAAAAGGAGAAACACATGAACACCATTATCGTAGATTTCTTAAATTAAACCACAATCTATCAAACAAATTTTGTTTTGACCCCAAAACCAATACCAAAATTTGACTTAATACGTTCAATAGCACAATAAAATTAGGTAATAAATTACCCGTACACCAAGTTGTGACGTAAGATTAGAAAAAACTACAACAGAAACAGATCAAAATTCAATAAAAAATCTCAAAGAAGATGATTCTAACTCTAACCTTATCTTACCCCGGTATATAAGGGGAACTCTACTGTAATTATGAACAAAATTGATTATATTATCCAGTATTTATCTATTTGACTATCAGTTTTAAAAACAAGTTTAAAACTAATGATTATAATAAAAATAAGTACACTTCACCACACAATTCTTTTTTAAAATGTACAGATAAATAATTATAGTATGACGAATAATAATTATGAACGTCAACAATTTTCATTGCAATCATTAAATTTAGAAAAGTATGACCTTGTCTTTTATTGTTGTTTAAAGAATTATTTCATAAACACAAATATATAAACTATTGACACCTGACACCATTGTAAAGCCTGTTATAGGAAGTATTTTTGTATATGAGAGTAGAAATATATACAAGGTGTGCCACTAAAAACAGCAACCTTTTGCATCACTATATCTATTGCTGCAATTATACCCATAAGTGAGAAATCTGCAATTTTTAATAAAAGAATTCACACCTCTACATTATTTTATTAAAAAAATGTATGTATAATGTAAACTATATTCCTGAATCTGAAAAAAGATCTGAGGTTACTGGTAGTTAATGGATCCTAACATTTTTTAATTGGTATACACTATCCACTTCAACTGACTCTATGTGGTATCATTAATCAAGGATCAAATGATAATGATCACAAAAAAAATTGTTAGCGAAGTTATTGTCGAGAAAACACTGTAACTAACTGGATTTAAGACTAGCCTTTAAGTATTCAATTTAAATAACATGATAAAATAGGTACTAAGTGTAGATAAGTCTGATTTTATAAAATAAATTATATAGGTGATTTATGTAATTTTATTTTAATTACAGAGTTAGTTTAATTCAATGATAATTTAAATTGTATAAAAATATTCCATTTACCATCTTTATCAAATCAAAATTCAAGTGTATGAAGCGTCTTTGTTGTTTGATCATAAAAGGGGTAATTATTTCTCATCAATAACAAGCTAATAAGTTTTTTATATGCTTATATTTTTATAAAAACTGCGTTTGTCAAACCAAAAGAGTTGGTCATTGGTAATCTCCAGATATTTACTTATTGTTAAATGAAACCCACCAGATTTTAAATCTGTTTAAATTATAAATTTATAATTTATGTCAAAGTCATGTCAGGTTTAGTTTTAAATAATGTGATGTGTGTGTTATATTGTTTTATTGAATAATTATATATCATGCATTACTAATTATTGAGATAACTGAACTAGACAGTATTATTAATACAGTTGTCAGAACCAAACATATGAGCCCCGGAAAATATGCGAACTAAAATAAGGTCATCGCAAGCAGCCAATCAAGAGCCAATGTTAACGATTGTCCATTAGTAACTGTTAAATAAAATCGAACTAATATGAGCGAGTGATTTCATCAACATACATCATTTTATTCATTCTGTATCAGTGTTGTCAATGCGAGGATGACTATCCGATTTTTAGAAAATTTCACTAATTTGGATCCAATAGTTTTTCGAATATTTTGTAGAAGGGATATATAAAATGGCTATTGTTTTGGGGGATTTTCCATTTCCATATTGACTGGGGTCGAAGACTTTATTTAGATAACCAATGTGTCCTTTTGGTAATTTTGATAAATTCTGACAATTTGAATAGTAAGTTCGGGTAATTTTCATTTTTGCATCGGCAACACTGGACTATAACCAGTTCATATTTTGTTGCTTTTCATAGAAACTTGACCCTTGTTTTTCATGACATTAATACAGTCATGTAATTTGAAAATATAGACATTTAGGGCGAACGGTAGTTTTAGTTTTGGTCCAATATAAATTTTTTTATTAATATTTAGAGTTACATTTTTAGCAGGTTTGACTTTGTTTACATATCTCTTAACAGTTGACATTTATGGTATCGATATTTGGATATCGATTCAAAATATCGAATTGTTACTACAAAAATACAACTACAGCGAAATGAACACGCCCACCAGGGCTCACGTTTACTTCTGCTAACTGTACAAACACTTGCACATATTCACTTTTCAAAATGTACTTTGAACGTTTTCAGTGGAATAACATTAATATCATCTGCATATATTGAAATAAATGAAAAATGCTGTAAGTTTTAGTATCGGTAGTCGATATTTACAACAATTAAAAAATATTATGAAGTCACTACTTTTGCATAGGTACTTTTTGTAATTGTATTTTTCAATAAGCTAATAAAGTTTGTGAATTTTAAATAAATAAAAATAATAAATGTAATGTAACTATTAATAATTGAATTAGGTAACTTTTATTTAAACTTTCAAATTTTATACCCTACATTTCCTAGCAGTAGTTTATGACTAATATTTAAAGCATTCAAAATTTCATTTTATTATTGGGAATTCAAAATATTTGAAATAAATCTTAAATATTGTTAGACTAATTAATTCTAAGGTCTTTAGATTACAAGATAATCACAGAAACAAAAATCAAGTGGACGACATTCCATGAATTTATAGATTTCATGTCTCCAAAACAATATTGATCTAAAAATCATACTTAAGAAAAATTTGAAATCATAGTATATAGTTACTAATTAATCTACATCACCAATTACCAAAGCTCTAGAGAGAAAAGGGTTACCACTCCTCCTGTGTCAGTGGATAAACAACAGTTTGGAAAAAAGGGTAATCATATCATCTGTGTCCAGTCAATGTGCCATCGTAAAAGTATGGCCCAATCAAATGACCATTGAATAATCCAGATCATACATTTATACCCCCAATTGTTAGAAAAAGTGAGGGGTGGTTGCCAAAGGACTGTAAGTGAAATAATCTTTCTGATATGTCATTAGGAAGGAATTTTGATTCCATTCACAACAGTTTTTACAGTATTGGAGTATCTTTAAATTCAGTGAAATATTACCTGTAAACAATAACTTGGGACACCTTTTATATTATAAATTTTATTGTTTAATTATAAATGATCATACATTTATATTATCTGTGGCTGATTGGCTTCCCATTATTCTTTGTTATAGCTGAAAGCTGATTTAGTACAAAAATAATTTAGCATATATCTAGTGATACTTTTATTTATTTACTCTTATCAAGAGACAAGGCTGTTTCAGATTGGGGTTAAAAAAAACTTAGAATATTATAGTGATGAAATATACACTAGAGATTGCCTGAGAAAAAACACAACTATTCTCTAATCTGTAAGAACATAATGAAAAAAATTGGGGAAAAGAACATTGATATTCAATTTCAAATACTCACCAATATAATGTAAACATATACTTTGTAAAATTATAATTTTTTTATCTTCGCTTTCACCAGGAGCAAACTAAGCCGCGTAAAACTTTATTCCATAAGCAATCACTGATCCATAAATGTATTCGGTGACTATGGACTTCGTTTGTTTAATTAGTGGCTCCGAAGAGAAAACAAAATATTTGCTATAAGCAATAGAGCATTCAATTTCAAATATCACTTCTGACATTAACTGAAAATAGTATACATATAAAGTAAGTGAGAATAATAATCTCGATATTAAAACCTACATTAATGGTATTATACTACTATTATAGGACCACTAAATAATAATCTACACGGACTTCATACCAAATATTTTCAAAGACAACCCACATCACATAACCTCGTCTCAGTCGTCTCTCTCTCTACCCTACCAGTCATGTCACTGTCAGTTGTCTACAAAGATGAAGATGTTGCCAAGTGAACTTTCCATAAATTTCGAGAAGGGTGCCAGGATTGAACGCTTTGCTTTCACCATGGAAAAATAAATATTTATTTATTTCAGGCTTACACTGTACTGTATCATAAGAAGGTTGTTTAATGTGGTGGGCCTCGACTAAGGGTTTGGTAAATAAATTATACTCAAATGTCCACCAACTAAGGTGGATTCAAGCAAGAAAAAATTAAAACAGATTATATAATTTAAAAATGAAACCAAGAAGATAAAACCATGTTATTTTTTAATTTAAATCTCAATTTCTTAGATTTTTGCATGAGCATGTACGTAGATGTCCATGCAAGAAACTAAGAAATTTAGATTTAAATAGAAAAATAACATAAAGGGTTTTTTAGCGAGCAGCTGGTTAAAACCCAGCGGTTACTTGCGGTAACAGGCGGTTATTCACGTTTTAAAACAAAAGTGGGGGTTATAACCACTGCCAGTAACCCACCTATGGACTATGGTAACTGAAGTTATTACCGCGGTCACTGATTTGACATTTCGGTATTTACCGTTCGTGGCAAAAAATTGATCGGTATTAACTTTTTATGACCAGTCACTCGCTAAAAAAACCTTATAGTTTTATCTCCTTAGTTTTAATTTCTTGCATGAATCCACCGTAACAAGTTGACACTAATGACAGTCGCCCTGATGATAGACAATTAAATAATATCAATTCTTTGCTATAAGCAAGGATAATATTCTTTTGGGAATCAAACCACAATAATGTTTATTATTTCGACGTTTCGGTAGCGTTCCAGCTACCGTTGTCAAGATTAACTAGCAATAAAATGAATAAAATAATTTTTGGTCCTTATCTGACACAACGAAAAAATGTGGTTTGATTCCCAAAAGAATAAGTAATGCCACGAGGAACTTACAGAAGATATCAAGGATAATATGGTTGTTTTAAATTAATTTAATGATCCTTTTGATTATAAACAGCTTTTAATATACCTAAGCAAATAAAAAAACGTCGATAAAAGTATTAAATCATTAGTTTCTCATCAGGGCGACTGTCACATGGAATTCCCTATGGGATTATGCCAAATACTTTGGCAATTTTTTAGCATATTTCTAGCCCCCGACACAATTCAGTAACTTATTCTCTTAGAATTTTACATTTACAATCTAAACAATGTGACTGACTCAAACTCAATAAAGTTAATGAAACAAAATTTCAATAAACAGCATTTTAATGAATAAAAATATATACATTTGGCTTATTTACTTATAAAACAATAAAAATTTCGGGTAAGATTGAAACTGTAAATAAACTTACATAACAATATCCCTGAATAAGTTTATCTTCCATTTCATACAGATATGCAAATATTTTGTTGATCTGCTTCAAACGATTGTAGTGTTACAATGACGAAATTGTAGTATCTTTTGCTCAAAGTAGATGCACAAGATATATGTGGTATACTTGCCGTAATAGATATCGTGCGAACTTAAAGTTGTCGGCTCTTTGTTCGACTGTAATGCGATACGATACCATCATTGTCCGCAATATAACTTAAAGGGGATATGCGATTAGATAACTGCATTAAAAATACCACTATACATGCAATTGTATTAGTAGTTTATAAATAAATTACTACTTTAAAGCAGATGTTAGATCAACTGAAAAATAAAATAGCTGAGTGGGACTAAGAGACAAAAAAGTTATAATATGTGAGAAGTTATGTAATTGTGGGAAAAAGAATGTTGACAAACTGAGAAACCTGTTATTCTAAAGAATATAAAATCATAAAAATACACTTGGACGCCATGATATTGAGAAGAGAAGGTTGACATTGCATCAAAGTTGTAGTTATCTTTGTTAATATGGATCAGATAGTGAAAAGTGTGAATATTGATGCAGTGATGTGTTCAGTATTGGTTGTCAATATAAATGCAATTCGATTTCTTTTAAGGAATAAACACCAAATGCAAATTTGAGACCTTATAAATGAATATACTTGATAAAAATCTTCATTTCATATCTTTGCTCACTAAAATATTAAACATATATTATGACTACTTCCATTATCCAATTTGGCAAGAGTATAATATTTGCAATGGACAGTTTAAACTGGTTTAAATTGTAAAGAAATAATAAACAGCTTGACAGTGCAAATTGATCACATGGTTAAACTATTTCATTTCACTCCTGCTGACTGGTTTGAGATTTCTCTACAAATCAAATTTATTCTTGGTAACATTTGTGTTTTAAATGATAATTTAAGAAATTTACAACTAAGTTTTCTACATTAAATATTAGTTTTGATAATTTGTAGTTACTGAATTTCAGTATAACTTTTTGAGGATCCAATAACATTCAAAGCAAAGCATCAGATGATGATTATGATTACAAATTATTATATACTTAAAAAAACATACAACCAATATTTTATGTATAAAAATTATTCAATACAAAAGTAGAAATACATTCAAAAATTTCATATAATTTTCCAAAACACTGATTAATTATTGTAAAAATGGTGCAAAATGGTATTTTATACTGGTTTAATTACATTTTATTTTGTTGTACCTAAATTAAAAGCAAGCTAAAAATAAATTTTTCTCATTATATTTCTGGACTTTATCAGTTTTTTGGAAACTATATGACATTTTCCACTTTTTTTAATTACATCTATGTTAAAGGTATTGGAATTATTATGGTGAACAGCTCAGTGCAATACTCAAGAAATCTTCAAACCCTAATGTAACAACTCCTTTCAACTCTGTGTCACGTTTTTTAAAAGCTTCAGTGAATTGTTGAATTTGAATACATATTACAATGAACTGATCTACTGACATGTTTCTATGTGATTTTATATCACTCTTGGCTATAATAAATTTCACAAATTCTGGTGAAAATCTGAAACCCATCTGTTGAAAAGCTTGAGAAAGTTCTGGCTCATCTATACTGCCTGACTGATCTCTATCATAATTTTTAAAAACTGCCAACCATTGATTAATATAAGTATATAACAACTGGAATTCATTAACACCAATCGTACCATTGCGGTCTGTGTCAAACATGGATATCATAAGTTTACAAGCTGTTGGTGAAAAACGTTCTCCTTGACCATTTATCAAGGCAGCTTGAAGTTCTTCCCATGTGATTTGACCAGAACGATCTTTATCTACTGCCTGAAACCAAGACAGTATCTCTGGTCGCACTTGGGTAGCTTGGCCGTAACCTGCTGGTGGTGTCGAATTTCCTCCTTGTGATGGCGGAGCATAACTAGCAGATGCAAATCCTCCTTGACCTCCTTGTGGTGGTGCGCCATATCCTCCTTGAGCTTGCGGTGGTGGAGCATATCCTCCTTGACCTTGTGGTGGTGGAGCATATCCTCCTTGACCTCCTTGTGGTGGTGGAGCATATCCTCCTTGACCTCCTTGTGGTGGTTGAGCATATCCTCCTTGACCTCCTTGTGGAGGTGGAGCATATCCTCCAGATGCAAATCCTCCTTGATTATAGCCCCCATACCCTCCTGAATTCTATAAATACACTCAAAATGTAATAGGATATACTTTTAGAAGTAAAATAATTAGCTAAATAATCAAACTTTTTCTAAAGAATTCCACTTTAATGAAAAAATATATTCTAAATTATTTTGATATTTAAAATATATTTTTTCATTAAAGTGGAATTCTTTAGATACAGTGTTTGTCTGTAATAATTGGCCAACCATTTATGTTCTCTGTATGAAGTATCTTGCAGAAATGCCAGTAAAACTCACCTATCTAACAATTTGATGTGTATAGAAAAGCAATAAATGTTTATAGAATATTAACATATATCTTGACCTACGGTTTGTATAAACCAAAACACCTTACATGTAAATTGAATGCTACAGGTTTGAAGTTAAGTTAAACAGAAAACAGGAAAATCTGACGAATTTCAATGTACCATTCTTATCATGCCAATTTATACCATACAATATGATATTAACGTACATGATCAAATCAAAGTCGTGGTATGCCTAGTTATACATTGAGTTAACTGTATAAACCCTCACTTCGTGGAATCTACTCATCATATGGTTTTAAATGAAACTAACTGTTTTTAAATGACTCCACAATATATTTGTAAAAATAGGTAAATTGCAAGTAAATTGACAATTGTTTCGATATAAATATCATCATCAGAATGACAGAAGTTACTTTTGACATGATGTATACTTGATATATATTTGGCTAGTCCAAATAGTACCCTATCTAGTGATTGACTTAATATATATGAATAGAAAAAAGAAGAAGATTTTACAAATAGTAGCTTTGATATTATTAGCCCTATGGGGATATTCTGGATATCTTTGTCCCATTTAAGATCAGTATAACTGTGCAATGATATAGGAAACCAGGAAAACTATATCTGCTGATCTTTACAATTATTACTTAAGAAGACAGTTTAATAATGGAGAACTTCCTAGATTCAGCTGTTCATTGAGGACTTCATATTGTGGAGTCATTTAAAAACAGTTAGTTTCATTTAAAACCATATGATAGTTATACATTGTTTAATTAAAATTCTCTTGAACAAAAATATGAATGTGTATGCTTTTAATTAAATCAACTTACTTGATACATGATGTTATGCTTGTAAAACGATTACAACTAATGTAATATGAAGTTTTTTAATATCCTCTATTATTGGAATTTGGATCTCTCACCTATTATAGCTTTTTCAAGTAAATTTATTTCATTTGTTTAAATATAAATTATGAATAATCTAAACACTTTTCCTCAACCTCAAGAAATAAGAAATAGAAATGTCAAAATTATTATCCACAGATCTCCAGCATGAAAGCTGTAGTTATTCTGTGGTATAGGTCAAGGTGCGTTTATTTATGTGATTCTATGATGTGATGAATGTGATTGGTCACATGTCACATTACATTCTTCTTTTATTGACTCGCGTAATTGACGCCACAGAACGAGAAGAATTTATAAACCTTTGTTAAACCTTATCCTAGAATCTAACATCCTTGATCCTTCCCGAAGAGCATGGGTCTATGGGTCAATCCTAGACGCACGTAACAGTGACAGTGCACTCTTCGCGAAATTACATTTTAGAAAGAACCTGGCCGGATGCTGCAAAGCAAGAGGCCAAGAATCAGAGGAAGAAGAAGAAGAAGAAGACATTAAAATTCGAGGTTAACTTTCTGAGCAGTTTCATTTTCATATGTTTAAAAAAGTTTCTATCCCAAGTTTAAAAAATAATGGAAAAAACACAAAATGAAATTAAAAGTAAGCTTAGATATTTCCGCAATATTATTTTGTTATTGTAAAAAGTGTTGCAGAGGAAAATGTTGCAGCAGATGGCTTAACCAAAAAAGAAAGAAGAGCCCTAAAAGTAAATGCCAGGCCCAAAGAAGATATAAGTAAATCACAAAATCCAACATCATCTGGTATTAGCAATACTTTAAAGGTTGCTAACAAATCATTAGATATTGAAAATAATAAAAAAAATTCACAAGAAAACTGCTTGTCCAAAGGTCTTAGTGAAAAGGAACTAAGAAGACTAGAATGGGCATCAAAATTAGAATTGAACTCAAAAGGTTAGTGATATTTCTCAATAGGGTGCATGTAAAATATGTAACCAATATGTCCACTCATACTTCTAGGAGTTAGATATACTAAAAATAGTTTTTATTCTGGCAGTTCTACTCAGAGTCTTCATATTTGGTGTCCTCCTCCTATTTTTGGTGAATTGTGGGATTGTGATTGATATGTCACCAATAAATTTCAGTAACAATGTTGTTACACTAAATTCATATAGTAAGCAGGAATTTCTATGTCAAATTGTTCCCCATTATACCAGCCCAAACATTAAATTTACCTATTTTTTAAGTCACACATTTACACTAGACAGGCTTCATCTGTATTGAGTGCTTTAGAATATGATTGGTAAATTTACCAATGAATAAACTGTGTGTGTGTCTAATGTAAACAATTTTCAGTGAGAAAAGTACAAATAATTGCCAAATAATTTGAAATTTGTAAACCAATTATTATTGATAAAACAAGGTAATTCGAAATAAAAAAAAGTTTATGTCCTCACAATTTATTAATATAAGAAAAATGTAAATATTTTTTATACTTATTTGTATTTATAGGTAACAAAGAAATTGAAAAAAATGCAAGTAAAGCAGAACTGAAAGCTAAAAGACGAGAGCAACAAGAAGCCCAGAGACAAAAGAAAAGTGAAGAAGCTGCAAAATCTGCAACTAAAACAACCACAGTTCAGGAAGGTTTAAGTAAGCCTGATTCAGTACACAAACAAGAAGTCAACAAAATACCAGAAAAAAAGTCAATACCTAAAAAGGAACTTAAGAAACCAACTGATTCACATAAAGTGCAGTTGGTACAACATTTATATAGTGAAAATCTGTTAAAAATTGAAACAAAAATATTGGCTGTGCATCCTGAAATTCATCCAGTATTTATAAAATTGGGTAAGTAATAGTACCTAATGATTTCCTTGTTCTTATGTCAGATATATAAAATAGAATAAAATAATTGTAAGATTCAGTCTTGTTAATAAAGGTTGATAAGCAATAATCTATAAATGTATAACTTATCAACTTGCAGCACAAACTTCTTGCACAAATCTGGTACTAATACACAATTTTGTTTTTGTCTTTTAGGTGTGCAATATAGTAAACAAATAGTACTTGGATCAAATGCTAGATGTTTGGCACTTCTGGTAGCTCTTAAACGTGTAGTTGATGATCTTAAATCCCCACCAAAACAAGAATTTTGTAGATATTTAGAAAATGTACTTCAAAACTCAGCTACTCATTTGCATTCTTGTAGACCATTAGCAGTATCTATGATGAATGCTTTAAGATATTTCAAATTACAGTTGACACAGATTAACACTACTCTAAAAGATAGTGAAAAAAAAGCAAAGCTGCAAGAGATAATAGATACATATATTCATGACGATATTCAAAAAGCTAGTGATGCTATAAGCATGAAGGTTCGTGCAAAAATTAGTAATGGAGATGTTATTTTAACTTTTGGATGGTAAGCAATAATTGTATATTTTTAAATCTCCAATTTTTACATTTTCAATTTATTACAGCTCATCCTTAATAACGAAAATTTTATTAGAGGCGCATAATGATGGTAAGAAATTTAAAGTAATTATAGTTGATGGTCGACCCCTCTTGGAAGGTAGGGAACTATTAAGAAGATTAGTTGTAGCCGGCCTTAACTGCAGCTATGTTCTTATAAATGCCATTAGTTATGTAATGAATTCTGTGACCAAAGTTGTATTAGGAGCACATGCTATTTTAACAAATGGATATGTAATGTCTCGGATAGGTACAGCACAAGTAGCTTTAGTTGCTAGAGAATATAATAAACCTGTTTTGGTTTGTTGTGAAACATACAAATTTAGTGAACGTGTCCAAACAGATTCATTTGTTTACAATGAAATTGGTAAGTACATAATATTAATCGTTATTTAATTTATAAATGCCAAGAGTTCAATTTCTAAGACAAACGGGGATAATTAGACTGAAGGTACCTATTTGGTAAAAGAAATGTTCAACAAATTTATTTTAAATGTTTTAGGTGACCCTGATAAACTCAGTGTGACTCATGTAAATAAAATGTCAACTTCATTATCAAAATGGAAGGATATGCCAAAATTAACACCTTTAAATCTTCTGTATGACGTTACCCCTCCAGATCTAGTAACAGCTGTAGTTACAGAAATTGCTATTTTGCCTTGTACGAGTGTGCCTGTTGTTTTAAGGATTAACGCCAGTGAAACTGCATGAACATTATAAACTAATTTAGGTTTGTTTTTTACAATAAAATGATGAAATCTTTGTATTTGTGAAGTCTGAGAAAATTAAACAGAAACAAAAGTATCGTAAATGGAAATCTTTAGTTCGGAACTAAAACACTTCGGATTAATCCTAAGATCTAATGATTCTCACAATTAGCAAATGAAGCTATAAAAAATCTGCTCAATATCTTGTGTACTTTTTATTGTATCTAAACATTTTAAATAGTCTCATTAGAGTCTTAGTAAATGTTAAAATTGATTCAGAAACAGTTTGGAACGCAATTCTCGCTTTATTGGAACACTGCACTATGAATTCAGAATTTTCAATTAGACTTGCTGGAACTGCAAAATTGCTTTAGACTAGTGCCGAAGCCTTCAAAAATAGTAAAAAGTGAGTTCGGGAAATGGAAGGGGGTGAGTTTTTAAGGGTAAAAAATGGCTTATCTCGATTTTCGGCAAAACTACAAGTCCTACGAAAAAAAGTTCAATGGCAAAGTTGTGAGTAATAAAAAGCTCTACAACTTTTATATTTACAATTTTTACACATAACCCCAAAATTTATGTGAAAAACTCAAATAACCCAGTTTTTGGTTTTTTATTTTTCTCTTTCAAAAAAAGTAGATTTCAACAAACAAAAAACCCAGCGAATTTTTGAAAAAAGCTGATATTTTGACGCGAGAATTTTCGATTGAAAATTAGGGTGCTTTTTTGATATTAAGTCAAAATGGGGTGGAAAAAAAAGTATTTCAAATCAAATAAATTACATTGTATTTGGGACATAATAAGGTAGGTTTCCACAAAATTTCGTAAAAAAAAAATTTTTTGAAAAAGAAAAAGAAAAAACCAAAAATTGGGTTATTTGAGTTTTTCACATAAATTTTGAGGTTATGTGTAAAAATTGTGAATAGAAAAGTTGAAGATCTTTTTATTACTCACAACTTTGCCATTCAACTTTTTCCCGTAGGACTTGTAGTTTTGCCGGAAATCGAGATAAACCATTTTTTTCTTCAATTATATCATATTCCTCTCCTTTTCTAATGGGTTTTATTCTAATATTATTTTTTAAGTTTTAAAAATTATCATCGACCCCAGTCTACTTGGGAAAACCCATAAAATATTTTAAATTTGAACTGAACAATTTTAAGTCCTTTTATAACTTATGGCTTTTCTCACTCCTTGCAGACAATGAGCCCCACACCAACTATACAAGAATATGGATGAAAAGCTTCATATTTTAGTATCATAACCCACACTTCCACAAAACTTATGCATCTTCACTATCCAAGATCCAAATTTTTACACTCCTTGGTCCATATTGAACACTATATTTTGCGAGATATTTTGGCATGTTTAAAAAGTTCCTTTTCTTTTAATTGATAATTACATTTGTGTCTTATACCAGGTTTAGAGAGTCTACATTGAAATATGTCTGTATCAGTTATTACATTTTATCTACTTTGAGATATTGGGAAGGTAGGAGATATACAGTGTGTATATAAAGTAACGTAACTTGCTAATATTTCGATTACCGTTAGGTTTACAAAAAAAAAATGTTGAATAAAAGTTTTTTCAAATAATCTAGTCCATCCATAAGTCGATTAAATTAATACAGGGTGCACCGTTGCTCCAAAATAACTTATTAACATATTTTTTTTAAATAGTACACCATATTTATATTTTCATTTTCTCATAATCTATTAAATTACAAATACAACCGTCAAGACCGATACTCTAGGATTCCCGCCGAAACTTGAAATCTTTGACGAGACACCTAAAATTTTAGCGGGAAACTTGAAATTCTTAAAAGGGAAACCTGAAATTTTTAGCGGGAATTCAGAGATTTTTGCGGGAAACTTGTGATTAATTAATATTAATGGCAGAAAAACCTACTTCTTTTTTGACATAAACCATTTTTTTATAATTTTAGATTCAAACCAATTTAACTTTGGAATTATTAAAGGTAGAATTATGCGGTTTTATTTGTAATTTAATTAGATTATGGAAAACTGAAAATATATACATGGTGTACTATTTAAAAAAATATGTTAATGTTGGAGCAACGGTGCACCCTGTATTCATCTAATCGACTTATGCAGATGGTCTGGATTATTTGAAAAAACTTTTATTCCACATTTTTGTTTGTAAACCTAACGGAAATCGAAATATTAGCAAGTTACGTTATCTTATGTACACGCTGTACTTACGGAGAAAGTGAGATGAATTATTTCCACATAAAACTTTAATGTCAATGTTAAAATTTATTAAATGAAAAATATTGTTTATTGCTACATTCAACACGACAGAAACATAAGCCTACCAATCTATATATCAAAGCAAGCAGAGGTGGGTGTAACGGTAACTGCTTTACTTTTGTAAAGTAACCTGAAATCGTTACAATAACGCATTCCAGTAACGAATATGTGAACGTTACTTAGAAGCAAAATTATCGACCAAGTAACGCGTTATCTTTTTTTTTAGTAACGACCCCCCAGCTCTGATAGCAAGGTATATCTTTGTAGATACAAACGACTCTGAGCATATCACATGTTTAAAAAAAACATTTTTTTATTTACATAAAACTGTTTAATATCATATTGTGTATTTTTCTATTTCAATTTGATTTTTTTAAGCACAAATATATTGCTTTATCTTGCCACGTTCAATTTAGATCAAATACATTTCAAAACCTTAAATTTTTACAAATTATTTTATGAAATATATGATTTGGATGTAGCTATCATATCCTTACACATGTTTGAAAGAATTGAAAAGAAATAGTGAATTTTTGCAACCAGTCTAATGTCAATTGTGTTTATTTTGATGATAAATGTATTTGTTATAAATTCACTAGGCTTTTAATTAAAATATTTATTTTTCTATTACAATGCTTTCATAAAAAAAAAAACAGAATGAAAGTTATGTTGTATTGAAAATAATAAATAACCACACCAAATAGTACGACAAATTTGACGACAAAACTGTAGCCTGTCTTCTGAAAAGAGATTGCACCATGTGGCAATATTTTAGATGGATGCCACAAATAAAAATATGTACCTTCATCTTCTAAGCCTTGAAGCTTACGTTCTTTGAATTCTATGTGTGCCGAAAAGATTAGAAATCAATTATATCATATATTGTGGGGTCAAAAATAGGTCCATTGAACCTCATCACTTACCTTTATACAAAAGTGCATGGAAAAAGTTAGAGGGTTCTTTGTTTGACCCAAGAATATCTGGTACAATTTATGACTAATCTTTTCGAGAAGCCCTGTATAACATATCTGATTAGTAAACAAATAACGATCCGTGATATAAAAATTTTGCTTATTAAATAAATACATTTTTTTTAAATATCCATGATCACTACAATCTAATTTATAATATAAAATTACAAAACATAATGCTAAATATTATTTTGGGTTTGATAAAATAACCTTATAATTTAAAAAGTGCCAATATATATATAATTTTATGATATAAGCAACATACGAAAAAAGTTTTCTTATTTAGGTATTTAAAGTCAATAACAAGAAAATGTTTAATGACAAAAATTTGTAATAAATAATAAGATTGATCTTGTCAAAAGTAGCGGATTTTGGAGAAGTAATTTTAAGTCTCTTTAAGCTCACCTAGAATTAAAATTTGTTTCTACACAAATGAGTGTAAGTTGTAAGGTAAGTTAACCTCAAAATTAATTTTCAAGCCAAAAAGTTGTAAAAAGAGAACTACTACCAATATTTGTATCTATAAAAGTATTTCAAGTTTCCAGGAATCTAGTATTTTTTGTTTCCACGGATATAGATTGATCTTTATGCTCTATTAAAAGTTTTTAAATTATAATAGGACATAATCAAATTGGATTAATTAAATCTACACAAGAAGTTTGTATTTTTTACCGTGCAAATTTTAGGTTGTTTAATGGGTAACTCAAAAGATTGTCAACCTAGAATGTAGACAGTTTCTCTCCTTAAAATGATCTCCATACCTAAAAACTACTATATGATGTAATTATATCTTTTTATTTCTTTTATAATATGAATAATGTATTCAATTGGATAATTTTCATTTCAAACATAAAATTTTACGCGCCATTTGTAAAGGCTGTTCTAATTGGTGTAATGGAGTATGACAAACTAGCCCCAACACACCTATCGACCTTAAAACCCTTCACAGAGAGGCTCTGCGCTTGACTCGTCCAGTTTGGGGTTAGTCAAGAAATCTGTTTAATATACAATATATTTATCTCTTCCTCATTGGCATATTCTTATACCAAATCTTCTTCCACAAGGAATTTAGTTTTTCCATCAACTGGGCAAATATCTTCCTCTGAAATATTAGACGTATAAATCCATTTTCTATCACATGATTTACTCTCACCGCATTGTCTTGTTTTCAAAAACAGAATTATATTTGTTTTCCATTATTTTCAATTTCGGTAAATTATAATATATATAAATTAGTTTTGAAGTAAGATTTTTATCTACCAAAATTTTATTTAAAGTACATCCTCTCATTTCCGTGATATAATCTGGCCATAGTAAATACTTCAGATTTATCAACAGCTGATGCACTACTTATAGGATTTTACATCTTCGAAAGGGTTAAATACAATATTGCGTTATTTATAATATTTGCTACGCAGTCTTGTAGTGTTGATGTTCTAAATTTATTCATCTTACCCTTCTTCTTGGTATTTTCTATTACAGTTTCACTTATCAATTACCAAATCATGCAATATTAAATATATAGTACATAAATGGTTGCAGGCAACTTTTGCCGCTGCCAAATGTGACAATAGCAGCACTATGGTGTAAGTTATTTTTATACATAAATTAAATTATTATTTCTTATATAGGGAGGAAGAAGTACCTAGTGAAAAGACGGGTAGGGACTACTGGTCTCTTCACTTAAAAGGCACAACCAAGAGCACAAAAAGGTTGGGGTGCCAATGCCTCTAAGCCTCTGACTGATGATGCCGAACCAATCAATAAATCAATGTTGTTTCTTACTTCCATTTTCTTGTTATTTTATTCAAATTTATTGAAATGTACCGATACACATACAATACGCACTAAAACATTCAAAAACTGACGAGTGAAAATTACACAACACATTTTTTATATTATTTTATGTTTTGAAATTATTTCTTATTAATTATTGAACATTATTAATAATTAATAATGAAAATTATCTGTTGGTAGCGAAACAAAAATGTTCTATGTAGAAATACCTAAAATGTAATTATTGGATGAAGACAAGCTCACTGGAATTAAATTTTAATCAATTCATTCCGAATTATTTTTACAAACGAATAAAAATCAATATTGTATTTTAATGTTTCTGCGTAAGTACGTCATTTTCTGAATAAAACAAGACCATTTCTTAATATTTTTAATATCTTCATCAAAACCTAGCCCATTAGAACATATCAGGAAAAACAAAAATTAACAAAAAAATTTATATAAAAAAAGTTTAAATAAAATTGAAAACTGCGATATAAATTTCTGACAAAAGAAAAAACATGCGTTATTTTTGTTATTTTTTCAACAAAAATTTATTACCTTCACTGCTCGTAGCTTTTGGTAATTGGTTTTTATAAAAGTTATATACAGCATTAATCAAACTGTTATTATTACTTATATTCCTCATAGTATGCAATAATTGCTAGAAGTCACTATGTGTCCTACAAACCACTGAATAGACGGAGCCAAATTAAATATTTCATTTATATTCTCCAGTCATTGATACCTGTCAATAACTAAATGGCCCACACCAATCACCTTACAAATCCTACAGGTATAACAAAGAAAAAAAATACGGTGAATGTATAAAATACTCCAAATTAAAGCAATAAAAAAATTACTGAAAAGACCCATTTGAGCATTTATTGCATCAAGTATCTTATTTTTTACACTGCTAATAAGGGCAGTAATAAAATGGGTAGTTGTAAGAACTAAAAAAAAATATTTGTCTTATTTTGTATCACCCCAAGCATAAAGTGACATTTTTAAATTCCTATGGCGTTATTTCAAATATTACACCAATTTAACAAAAAGCGAAGCTTCCGATCCCTTTTTGTATCCGCATGTCTGAAAAGAGTCTTTTTTTATAAGATACCTGTCATACTTCACTTTGTCTACCGATATTTAAAAATTTGATCATTTTCTCATTGTATTTACTAAGTTATCTGTCAACTTCGGTCTCTCAAGGTCATACATTTTTGTTACCAAAACATTAAGGAGATTGCATCGGACTTCGCTTCTCGTTAAGTTGGTTATCTTAAACAGGATCCCATAGTTATCGATTGTGTAGTTATGATGAAAGATACTCTTTTTAAAATTTCAAGAATTGCAATCAGTATTTAACGATGGCTATTTAACTAATTGTATCCTCTGTAGGGATGTCCCCACGAACTGACAAGCTGACACTAATGACAGACGCCCTGAGGATAAACAATTATATGGATATATTTTTAATTTGATTGATTTAATGATCCTTTTTATTATAAATAGTAGTGTTTCAAAAAAATAAATAATTTTTTTTACAAATATACTGAAAATATTGTTGGGCATAACGAGAATAAAATACTGCAAAAGATTGAACTCTTCATATGTATATTAAGAGGTGCCGCATTGACAATTTGTATTTTCCATTTAAATAACATGGAAACAAAATTGTCTTATGCTTTGGAATTTTACAGCTCACGAAGGAAGCAATACTGCAAAATGTTTTTGTAGGAAATTTGACGCTCTATAAAAAAGGGCTTTTACAATTTTTCGATATTTTCACTCTTTTCAAAGTTATGGTTAAAGTTAAATTAGCCATACATTTTGACATTTTTTTCAATTTTTCGACGCTCCAATCAAATCCAATGAAATAATTTTATAAGATATTTTTTGTAGAGCGTTTTATTGGCTATAATTTATCTTCAAAAAAATGTTTCATATCTTTCATGGGTCCTAAGTTATTCGCAATAAATTGAAAATTTAATCAAATTTTATTGTTCGTAATTCATTATATTAATGGAACAATTATATTTTCAATCTGAAAATTGTTTTTTAATTAAATTTTCATTAATTGTAATTTTTAAACTGAAAGATTTTTTTAACAATTGCGAAATTTCTTCTCATATTGACTTATATTATTTCTGCAAAGATCAACAGCTGCTTATATAATTAGGTCTACTTTCTTAGGAAATCAAAGAGAAGTATTGTTATAGTTGGGGGCACAATAGATCTTTTAGGTTTCAGTGAATGTCACCCCAAAATACATACATTGTTATAGTTCCCTTATACACATTGTTTGCTCGATGGAATGTTATATTTTTACAATTTGTATGTATTTTATGTTTGTTTCACAGTGTATTTATTCATAGCTTTTATCGCTCTCCTTGTTCATGTAACAAAATATTTATTATTATAATAATAATAATATAATAATAATAATGTTTATTCAATATATAATACAATTTATAGAAAAGAATTATAGAATAGAATAACACAAAAAGAAAATATATATATATATATATAAATATTCTCATCAGTGTCCCCATTAAGACCATAGAGGTTGAGCATGGGTGACAATTGATGAAAATTATTATTATATTATTTAATATAGCTTGCGACCTATAAAAGATATGAAAAAATTTTATGAAGATAAATTGTAGCCAATAAAATGCTCTACAAAAAATAACCTATAAATTTTTTTCAGAAACTTGATTGTAGCGTCTAGAAATTGAAAAAATGGCAAACTTAACTACTAATTTAACTTTAACCTTGAATAATTTTGAAAGGAGTGAAGATATCAAAAAATTATAAGTCAAATTTCCTACAAAAATATATCTTGAGCATTCCCGAGTATTGCTTCATACGTGAGTTATAAAATTCCAAAGAACAAGACAATTTTGTTCCCAAAAAATAATTTTTTGAAACAGTCATATACAGCGTCTGTCCACGGATGGGGTATCCTATAGGTAAAACATTTTTAAATATTAATTTTGTGAAAAATGTTATTCTTGATAAAAAGTTTTGCTTGTTCTGAAACCCCATAAAATGAAATAAAATTCAAGTTTTTTGAAACCCGTCTCATTTTATGGCCAGTTTTATGAAAACCTGGAGTCTGACTTTTTGACATTCCTTCACATATTGGCTAATAAATCGGGAACCTTAAGGTTTGCAAGGTTCTAGTCTACGCTATTCGATTCAGAATTGAATTTTCCACATCGAAAAATCTTAGATATGGATTTTTGAATTTTCAGATTTTGAAATTTTTTTTAAGTCCACACCCAAACTTATACTAATTCGCGAAGACTCATAATTTTCAAAATTCCTCTTTTTATACAAAATTCAATTCTGAATCGAATGGCGTAGACTAGAACCTTGCAAACCTTGAGGTTCCCGAGATATTAGCCAATATGTGAAGAAATGTCAAAAAGTAAGACTTCAGGTTTTCAGAAAACTGGCCATAAAATGAGACGGGTTTTGAAAAACTTGAATTTTATTTCATTTTATGGGGTATCAGAACAAGCAAAACTTTTTATCAAGAATAACATTTTTCACTAAATTGATATTTAAAAATTTTTCACCTATAGGATACTCCATCCGTGGTATAGTTTTAAAATACCTGCAAATGAAACAACGTCGAAAAAAGTTCTAAAACAACAAACGCTAGTTTATCTTAGAGCGACTGTCAGAGTATGTAACTATACGATTGTCCTATGTAAGACACACAGTAAATTACAACTTTTTGGCATTAACTTACTCAGAAAATGATCGAAATCGATTTTTAATCAAACAAAAAAGTGATTTCCCTTTAAAATAAAATCTTATTATAAGAAACCCACGTTTATTTCAGTGTATTTAAATGATAATCGTTTAAAATATACTTTTTTTTAGCTACCACTTTTACACGTAAACAATGGTACTGAAAACGAGTCGTATCGATAGGGATGCTCATTCTTGTTGGACAAACAGTAACTTACTAATAAATTATCGATCGCGGCAGACAGTATGTGGTCGCTGCAATCAACTTTATACACAGTAGTTCTTTATAATGAAGCAATCTGTTAATTCAGACTCGTCTTCATATTCTCAGCTGGTGCCTGCTGGTTTGGCCATTTTGTCTTTTGGTCCCCAAACTCGAATCGTACAATCATCCGATACCGATACTAACATATGATGGTAAACCGGATTCCATGATACACAATTGACAGTTCTCGTGTGACCTTGTAAAGTGGCTATTGGCTGCTCGTTGCGTATATGCCATATGTACACCTGAAATAAAATCGATATTTAGGTATATTTGTTTTCGACATTGACGACTTTTACTTACTTGATTATCTTCGCTACCACTAGCAATAAAATCTTGATTGACTCCACCAAAAGTTGAATGTATTGTAAAATGTCCTTGGGTCACTCCTTGATATCTTCTTACTAAACATCGGTCGTTTATATCCCAAAGATGAACACCTTGTGTGGCAACATTTAAGAGAGCCAATCTGTCTTTTTTATCAACTGTAAATGACATTATTGGATGGTCTTCTTGAATACTGAAAAACATTCCATGCAAATTACCATTAATTATAATTTAGAAAAAAGTAATACTAACATTTGTTGATCGGCTACCTCCTCAAAAATATAACCTCTAATTCTATGATGAGTATCTGACGCCAAAACTGTTTTGCCGTCTTGTCGACACCACAATCCATTTACTCTAACGCCTTCCCAAGAGTCTAATACGTTTCCTTTCAAGTCACATTGATAGAAATGACCCCGTACTCCTCCAACCTGTAATACACATTAGAATGTTTAAAAAAATCAATAAATTTACCGTCTTATGGTTTTTTCATATACAGGGTAGCGAGAAAGTTTGGCACAAAGTCTTTTTCTTTGAAAATAATAAACATATAATTAAGTGTTGCCAGATGGATGGATTAGAAAATCCCCAATTGTGGCTTAATTTTTCCCCAGAATTCCTTAAAAATTCAAAAATGAAAAATCCCTAAAATTCCCTAGAAATAATAAAAAAAATTGAAGAACGTGTCACGGGACACACGGTAAGAACTTTAATTCCTTTTAAGCAATAATCAAATTTTTTGAATCAATAAATAAATGCACATATATTAATATAAGAATTTATTTTGAATGAAACTTCATTTAACAATACATATATAATCGATTATTATCAATTATCATCAATTGATTAATAATCGATGATTTTTGATCGATCAACGATCGATTAGATAATCGATTATCAACAATAGATTAATACTCGATTAACCTCAATCGATTAATAATAGATTAAACTCAATCGATTATCATCAATCCTTCATCAACAATCGGTTAATAACCGATTGTATATAATCGATGAATATTCGAATATTTCCAATCGATTAAAAATCGATTGTTTCCAATCGATTCATAATCGATTATTTTTAGTTAATATTAATCAATCTATAATCGATTATTATTGATCGATTATCATTAAGTTGTAGTTGTAGAGTAGTAGATGAATTATTTCGTTACACAATTATGTCCTCGGTTTTTTTCTTCAATCTATCGATTAATTTAAAATCTTTCCAGCGTTTTTGTTTAGTTTAAAACGGACGTGCGTAACTGTGAAGTATATCTCCTAATCGATTATCAACAATCGATTATTATACTATTATATTATCAACCTTTGTGTAAAATTTAAACCCGAGACATCGATATATGGCGGCATTACAGTTTTCTGTAGCCTATGAATCGCTGCTTCGTAAACACATAACGCAGCAACGTAACGGTCAGATCTTTTGCGCCGCGACCCCCGTTCGCTCCAACCCAACGTAAAGAACTAAAAGATTTAATAAAGTTCTAAAAAAGATCAATCTTGCAAAAAATTATGGAAATAGTAAAAAATGTATCCGAATAAATTCAAGTATATCACCAGCACTGCGAATACCAGCTTTGCATAGAGTTTTAATGTAGCATTGGTGGTTCAGTGGTAGAATGCTCGCCTGCCATGCGGGCGGCCCGGGTTCGATTCCCGGCCGAAGCATATGAATCGCTGCTTCGTAAACGAGAGAGAGAGGCTCAAGGCACATAACGCATCAACGTAACGTAACGTTACGGTCAGATCTTTTACGAATTACCCCCTGTCGCTTCGCTCCAACCTAACGTAAAGAACTAAAGTTCTAAAAAGAGAAGTTTACGTTAAAACATGAGTTTTGGGAGGAACAAAGTTTATTTTGTAATTAATTAAAAGGCTATTAATAGTTTCGTTAGTTGTGCGGCGGCGCGGCGCAACGCATTGAGCGCGAGGTAGAGGTGCGCATGAGTAGTTGCATATTAGGTATTTACAGCAAGGTTAAGAACTAAACTAGAAAAAAGTTCAAACTAATAGAAGTAGGTGGCGGCAGGGTCAACATTTTTTCAAATCGAAGTGGAGGGAAAAAATCAATATGGCGACTTTGAAAACATTAAAATAAATTATAATTCTTCTGGAATATTTGATGTTTAAAATCCCTAAATATAGCCTTAAATTCCCTATTTCCTTATTTTCATTAATTTGATGACTCCCCAGAACTAGGGAAAATTCCCCCAATCTGGCATGACTATATCAAATTTTAGGGTTATATTCTTCGTTTTTAAGAGGAACTGCAAAAAAAAGAAGAATACAATACCGTTTATAGCCCCAAAATTTGATAATTCTTTTCAAAGAAAATGACTGGGTGCCAGACTCTCTCGCTACCCCGTATTTTTTTTTCATACAGTTGGATTGATTTTGAATTTTTACATTTTTCCTATTTTCCGACGCAACCATCAACTTTTTCAACTTAAAAATGGATTGTTTTTGTATAATTAAACAAAATAACTTACTACAAATTTAGTTCCGTCTTTGTTCCATGCACAACATACAAGAGCGTCATCTTGAGACTGTGTGACTTTAAGAAATACTTCAGTTTCAATATTCCACATCCAAACTTCTGGACTTTCATCTGGACCACATGCAATTAAGTGTGTAGAATCTGGATTCCATGATATATACGCAGCACCTAATAAATAATAATAACACTTCAGTGAACACAAGATAAATGCCACAATTTTGTTTTACTTACCAGTATTATGACCTTCTAATATCTTCTTTAACGAAAGAGTACATGTTTCAGGATCGACATCCCATATGATAACATTTTGATCCTTTGAACCAGTAGCTAATTTGGTCCCATCTGGTGAGAAACTGCAGAACCATACCTCGTCACAATGATCATTTAATACCTAGAATAAAATATATTACGTAGAACTTGTAGATTTTTTATTATAATTATTATTACCTGTATTGTATAAATGGGAAAAGACGATTTTAGGCATACATGGTCTACTAATAATGAGGATTCTGGTAAAGAAACGCCTTGGGAAGTATTGTGATGGCTACAACGTATCGCTTGAAGTTCTAATGCTTGATTAAGTAATTCTTGAAGTCTATTAGGTGGTAACATTATTGTGGGAGGTAGGTATGATTGTAATTTATTCATTAAAGTCATTCGAGATTGTATACCTTTACCTTCCCTAAAAACAAACATTTACAAATATATTTATTTCACATACAAGTTGAAATAAATAAATAAAAAGAGCCACTTTAGTTTTTATACTTACCAATTTGTGCGTTCAAGTAATTCATCAGTATTAGAACACATCATAAAACTTGAGAGTTGGTGTACTCTTGCAGTGTTATGTTGAAGAGGTGTTAATTCATTTCTTAAAACATGTAGAGCATCAAGAACACGTCCTTCTTCTAAAAATTCTAGGTACTTTTGTTCAAGAATCAAAAACTTCATTTCCTAAAATTTACTAATTGAATTACTACTTTTGTTGATTGAATTTGAAAATTATGTTGAATTAGCAACTACTGTATGAAAAGTAGGTTTTCAGAAAATATAGATATACAAGAGTTGCAAAAACTTCAAACTTTGACCCCATATTTTTTTTAGGTAATGCATTTAAAATATTTGTTTGATTCTACTCATTATATACACATCTATAAAACTTAGTAGCATTGGAAAATGCCAGTTAACAATCTGAGTATAAAAATATTGTTATCAAATTTATGGTTTATATTCAGTCTTTCTTTCAGACATTTGTGAAGAGCCTGAAATATGTTTTATAAAATCAAGAGCAGAATAAGCTGAAATCATATGGCATTGTGAAACAATTTAAATATATGGGATATTTGGTACTACTTATTGATCAAAATAAAAAAATAACAGCAATGTTGTTCAGAGTTACTTACCAAAATATTAGTGTCTTGTCCCAAAAGAGGACGTAATTCCTGTAAATCATGGTCTGCCTTAGACCAATCTCCATCCATGACATGCTGACGAAATTTTGCAGCTGCTGGATGGTCAAGGCGACATCCAGATTCATCCATTAAAGATTCACATGTTTTACTATAGGTTTAAAAATGGGCAATTATTTGTAAATACTTAGTATATTTTTAAAAAATGTCACTGATAAAGGCTGTTGACAATTATTATCTTTATATTTTTAATTTTTTATAAGAAGAATGTAGTTTTATATTTTTTATTATCATATTTGTATTATTTTCAATTTTAATTTCTACTATAGCTTATTTCAACTACATTATGGTAATATCTTTTTCAAACATACTGTCAAATGAAGGTTACTTGAGGCACAGATTAATCTGTGCTTGAGGATCAAGATTCAACCCTCACAGTAACATTTCACTGTGTAATGTATTGAATGATATTCTTGTAATAATACAATAATGGTATGCAATATCAGTATAAATACATTTATATGGAAAACATAGCTCTCCTAGCTTAGACTATTTGTTTATTTTCTTTTAAACCTTTAAAATAATAATTGTTTTACAACCAATGCATACTATGAGTTTACATTTTATTACAAATAAAACAAAGGTTTGTTGGTATACTACTTCAATAGTTATTTATGATATGAGTGTTAAAAGTGAGGTTTTATTTTGTGAGTGAAAACGTTTGTGAAATGAGCGGAGCGAATTGAACAATTTCACGAACAAAATAAAATCACTTTTAACACAAATACCATACAATGTTTTTTGTACAACTTCCCTATTTTGATAATGAAACGAGCGAATTTGCAATGACAATAAATTCAAAATGCATTTTAGTATTCAAATAATCAAAAGATTGTTGTGAATGGCAGACGTTGCCAACGTTATGATTACTAACAAATGAGAAAAGACGCTGTCATTTGAATTTCAGTGTTAAAAATACTTTTAACACTAGTGTTAAAAGTATTTTTAACACGCTGCTATGTAAAAAATCGTTTTTAACATTGTTTGCTATCATTAAAAGTGTCACTTTTAATGACAGTTGTACAAAAAATTATTATTCTGTTACGGTATATGTATAATAGCTAGTAAGGTTTCAAGTAGATTTAACCTTCAGAATAATAATGTTTGCAAGTCAAGAGCCTTACATGCTATTAATTTCAGATAATTTTAATTACAATTATTATTTATTTGCATTGTATAATTGAGCTTTTTTAGTATTAAATTAGGCATTGAAATTCGTATTTATTTCAAAATGTAAATTATTAAAAATGGAATAAATTACTGCATGACTTGCATATTCAATTATTTTAAAAACAGTTCAATTAGGTATGAGCATACAAAGTTTCAAAATATTGAAAAATCAATTTATTTTTATATTTAGAAATGCATTTAATAAACAACGAAATACATTGATTTTAGAGGTCATTAACTTACGTCAATCCTTCATTTTTAAGAAACTGTCCAATAAGTCTCACAATTTCTTGGTTTGGGCGATTGAGGAACAAGCCATTTTCAGCATCAACATGACCATTTTCTGTTGACCCGTTGCTACATGATGGTGCCCCATTTTGGACCAACCCGTTAGTCGACTGCATCGTCTCGTTTTTTGTAGTCCTTCGGGTTTTTTTACGCGGCGGTTCACCACCGTCGTCCCCGGATGAATCACTATCCAGACTTATTTTTGAAATTCGCTTGACCTCCTTGCTTTCCAGATTTGTATTATCTTTAAAACAAAAATATACTAAGCTCTTTGTCTTCACGAATACATCTATTACGTCATTAGCGATATTTTATATTGGGACAATGCGGATTCATACAAATGATTTAAGAAGCATTCTAATTTATTTATAATTAAAGTAAAATGTTTATAATCGCACGTTTATTAAAATGTGTGTCACATCAAATTGTACCACCCAAAAACAAACATCAGCTGAACTGTCTACAAACAGCTGGCAAATCTGACCTCGAACAAGAAATGAAAACAGAAACGAAAAAGGACAACAAAGGAAAGTTGCTTCACGCAGGCGTAACCACATTAATATTTTGTCAAGTTGTAAAAATGTATTGTTTATAATAATTGTTTAGTTTTATTTAAATAATAATGTTATATTGTTAGTACCTAATAATTTAGATAAATCTTTTTTTATTCTCTCTATGTATTGGAAAACTTTAATGTTATAAAAATTTCACTTTGATTAATTGACGTCATGTATAAGCACGAACATAGGTACATATCAGATGCATAGAACAATATCGATATCAGATTTATAAGAGCATAGACATGTTTTTATATGTGACAGCCATTATATTTCTCTATGGTGACAGCCATGGAGAAATGAATATTATTTCTTTATGATGAGGGCTAGGGCTACTCGGTACTCTCGGTAGTAACACCGTAGGTCTATGTGTAGTACAAGTACACAATGAACCATGTGAACCTTGACCGAAGCAGATTATATAGATAGTTCCATAGGCAATAATATAATAGTTTTATATAGAATCGAGACACTTCAATATGATAATAATAAATAATAATTATTTTTTCTATGGTTTTGACTAGGTAGGTTATTTTTCTATGAGGTTATTTATGATTTTGGCTTGGCACCTTGGCACATATCCCCTCCATAGATAACCCCTTTATCCACTTTTTATTTGACACAACGTCACCACAGACTAACGACACCAACGTCACTAACGTCAGAATTGTCAGAAAAGTTGTAAGAAAAAGTAACATACAATGAATTGTTTTTAGTTCCATTTTTGAAGATTTAGTTTCGAATTATTCTGTTATATTTTAGTATAAATATCTACCATTTTTGGATATTCAAACACATACTTAACACAATATGACGACTGCCCCTCTTGCTACGGGATCTCAAACTCCACCTGTAAATGTCCAAGAATTTTCAATACGTGTTCCCAAACATGTACAAAAAAGATACCATGTTATGAGATTTAATGGAACTTTGGATGTAGATTTTGGGAAATGGACAAAGGTAAGCATGGAGCGAGAAAATAATATGAAGGAATATAAAGGAGCAGAAGAAGAACTCCCAAAATTTGGGGCTGGTTCTGAGTTTGGTAGAGAAGCCAAGGAAGAAGCTAGGCGCAAAAAGTTGGGAATTATTGCAAGAAAATACAAAGTAGAAGACCAACCTTGGATATTAAAGTCAATGGGTAGCACTGTTAAAAAATTTAAAGGAATCAGAGAAGGTTAGTGTTGAACACATGTTTGATTTATATTTATTGGAGCAAATATTTGTTTCAGCACATTTAATAGCAATTTTCTTCTGTTAGGTGGTGTTTCAAATAATACAGCTTACTATGTATTTACACATGCTGAAGATGGTGCAATTGAAGCATTCCCATTACAAGAGTGGTACAAATTTCAACCAATTCAAAGGTATAAAGCACTATCTGCAGAAGAAGCAGAAATGGAATTTAGCAAGAGGAATAAGCATTTGAACTATTTTTCACTCATGTTGAGAAAGAGATTGAAGGGGGAAGAAGAAGCAGATTTAGATGAAGGTAATAATGTGTTACAAGTCATATGTTTCCTGTCTTAATATTGATTTAGTATCACTAATATTGCTGAGAGTTCATTTTCTATTTGTATAATTATGTGGTAAGAGTCATTCTTCACTTCAAAATAGACAAATATTAGAATATTGATAAGTTGATCTGGGTTTATTACCTTATTAATTTTGTAGGTGAAGAAAAAAGTAAAAAATCAACCACCAAAAAGGAAAAAGATCTTAAAATATCTGAAATGGATGAATGGATGGACAGCTCCGATGGCGATTCTTCTGCGGAGGAGGAAAAAGAAGAACCAGATGAAAGTGACAAAAAGAAGAAGGTGAAAAAAGTGGTTCCCAAAAAGAAAAAACGTGATACAGAAGCCGAGGCTTTTGAAGATTCTGATGATGGTGATGGAGAAGGGAGAGAACTCGATTACATTAGTGATAGTAGTGATAGTGAACCTGAAAATGTCAATTTGGATGGTGTATCTGAAGAAAAGGCACTTAGAAAATTGTTGAACTCTGATGAAGAATCAGATGAGGATAGTGAAAAATCAGAAAAAGAACAAAGCAATGAAGATGAGGAAAAAGAAAAGGAGACAGAGAAGAAAGAAGAAACTGATGAAAAAGACAAAAAGAAAAAGAAGAAAAAGCCCAAGAAGGATGTTAAAAAGGATACTAAAAAGGAAACAAAAGTAGATGACAATGATTTCAGTTCAGATAGTACCTCTGACGAAGATTCAAAGAAAATCAAAAAAGATGATAAGAAACCAAAAAAAGAAGAAAAGGAAGCTAGTAGTGAAAATAGTTCCCGTTCAGCTACTCCAACTGATAATAAACGAAAACTTATAAATGATGCTCTAGCTGGTCCCAGCCCTAAAAAAGTGAAGTTGGATCTCCCTACTTTCATTTCTGGTTCTAACGAATCAGGTATTACAGAAGATGCTGTAAGAAAATACTTAATGAGAAAACCAATGACCACTACAGAATTATTGCAAAAATTCAAATCTAAAAAGACTGGTCTTTCTAGTGAACAACTTGTAAATATTATGACCCAAATTTTGAAAAAAATTAATCCTGTGAAGCAAACTTTAAAAGGAAAAATGTATTTATCCATTAAATCATAAGTATTTTTGTAAATATGCTTATATCACCTGGTTTCAATAAAAATATTTAATAAGAGTATTTTATTAAGTAACCTACACATGCATAGGTGATAAGAATGCATCCGCACATT
>CAJUYH010000955.1:36623-54947 GCA_910591685.1 Galerucella tenella | reverse complement strand
TTTCCTCCATTTTGTCTCCTATTTTTTCCATCATTATCATCATTTTTCCTATATCACTACCTACTTTTGCCGGCGATCTCCCTATTTTCTTACTTCTTTTGAAAATTTCATCTTCCGTATCATAGTCTTCCTCTTTGTCGCTTTTCCTCTTTTTGCCATACTCATTATCACTCATTTTCTTCTCTTTTCAATTTTCTCTCCTCAATATTTGAAATTTCTTACGTCCGTCCCTGTCTTAGGTAGGTATATTGTTTGACTCGAGGAGATTCCAGTTGTTCGATTTTATGAATAAACTTGTTCTTATCGCTATCACACCGCGCAAAAAGTTCTAAAGTCAGTCGACCCGTCGGAACTTGAACTTTTATCAGTGATCTTTAGCTTGGTTAATAATTATTCTTTATGTTAGGTTATATTTATTGCAACTATTCTAATCTTACTTGGGTACTGCCGAAATTTTCACTGGACACTTTTATCGTTATATTAAAACTTCATACACTGTTTTGTCGATTCTATTACTCGTAATTCCCGTATAAAACGAAGTTTATTACGGAGCAGAAATCAACACAACTTTCCAGTGCCGGATCTTACAAGCTACTATGCGTTATAAAAAAAAATGAAAAAGATGGCAAATATTATTATCTACAATAATGATCTCCACAATTTTTGTCGTACGATGCGCGGTACTCGAGATATTTGATAAAACGAGTTTTTCAAGATGGCGGCTGAAGTGAAGCCCCCCTCATGACGCCAACTTGGATTTACATTTAGGGGACACCCCTGAACATATTCAAGAAAAAAAATACCTGTTCCCGTACAGTTTTTTCAGAACCTACTTTTTTTGGCTGGGCTCTTAGACTATTAGTCAAACTGACACGAAGAAATTTTAGAAAGAGAAATAAGAGTGAATAATATAGCCTTTTACGTATTTTACATTGTTGTCGTGTTAAAACATATTATTAGATGTTTCTGAGTATTCAATCATTAATATGATTTGCTCAGCATGCTGTAAGTACACTCTTAGTAACCATTAGTTAGTATGCTGTTATCGTGTTTATTATTAATAAGGCTGATTATCTTTCGGTAGGTATACAATAGACTAATCTACAATAATAATTAGAAAGAACATTTTAATCATTACCTACAACATACGATTAGAAATTATATTGAAAAGTGTGAGTTATATCAGTTACAAAAAAAATTCATTTCATCTTGATTTATCTAAACACACTGTACAAACAATCTGGGAAAAGATTATAAATATGTTTCACAATGCAGAGTCCTTGGCTAGCCGCGGCAGTACATCTGGTACTTCTTTGTCTAGTTTAACAAATAACTATTTCACCTCCGAAGTAGCCAAATCAAATGGAAACGATATAAGAGATATTTTACATCCAATTCAAATTTGTTGATGTTTTTGCATTATTTATAAATGATAAGTTCATAATTTCGGAACCGTTGAGACTGAACACTCTATACCATCTTGGGTGCATACCAATAACCAAGATATCTTCTTCAGAGACTGATCGTTACTAGCGCCTAGCCGGTGACCTAGCATTGCTTCCGAACGAGTCGGCACCAACGTTGCCAAATTTAGTAGTCTATTTGTTTATGTTGAGTTGAGGTTATAATCAACGATTCGATGTTACTGAATGTGAGCCGATTGGCACAGTTTGTAGGGTACTAAGCTTACAACTCAGAGGTCGTAGGTTCGAAACCCGGTTAGGCCCTGGTTTTTTTTTTTAGTTTTTTACTTCTTATTTTCTGATATTTTTATACACAGTTACACTCTTATCAACCGGGTTTGGGCCTGGGTTTTCTTGTTTTTTTTTAAGTTTTCCATTTCTTATTTTCTGATATTTTAATCAACCGGTTTTGGGCTTAACATGTTTTCTTAAACTTGATAGTTTACTAAAGCCACTATCGCATTCTTTGCACTTACATTCCATTTCACCGTGAATCTAACTAGTTTTAATAATTTCTATTAATATTAGAGTCGTTGATAACTTCAACTTAAAATAAGCAAATAGACTACTAAACTTGACAACGTTGGTGCCGACTCGGGTAAATAAGCACTCGTTCGGAAGCCATGCTAGGTCACCGGCTAGACGCTAGTCTGAAGGTTTCAGTATACCTTGACATTGGACAACCACAAAATCCGACTGAATTTTTGAAAATAGGATGACGTTAACGTCTCTTTCTAATACTGTACCGGTTTCATAATATATAAAACTATCCTAATCTTTATTTGTTATGAATAAAAATCAGACTAAACTTGTGGAATTGAAAATACTTATTTCGTCAAATCTGAATATTATTTAAAATACCCTTTTATCGGATAAATTTTGTAAAATTCTACTATTTCTATTTCTAGTATGCAATTAAGTCTTAAGGTACGGTACGTGAATATTTTCCAGGGCACTATGTGAACCACGTGAAGCTGCAGTCGTATTCGCGACATTTTGTAAAATTTACATTGGACTTCAAATCAATAGCGTGACGTTTTCACATTTTGGAGGTTGACATACAACATACAACCTCAAATGTTAATAATGAAATAACTGTCGCCATGAAACATAGTTTGAAACGCTAATGGCATGAAACGGTCGTTAATAGGCGACATATACAGTTGGTTCGGTGAATCTTTTCACATGCGTCATCATTCATATACAAACGCAATACATCAATACATTAAATTACACGTAGGTCGTAGATTGATGTTTCAATTAGGATGTGGCTAAAATGGCGGTGTACTACTGGCATTATTTATTATTGGAGATAGATATTTGTAAATATTCCACAACCATTTAGCGATATGCTTCCTAAACCTTTAGTTTGAAAAAACTGTTAGTATTCCAGAGTTTTATTTATTACTTGCATAAAATTAATAACAATTTCCTCAGTAGAAACTTTGCAAACCAGAATTGCCTTTTTAGTGTTATGGCTAACAACCATTACTATTGAACCGTCCCACCCATACGGTTCTACAATGAAAAATAAAAATCTTTTGGGTTGTGAAAATAAATAATAAATATTTTAAATATGTATATTTAAGACTTATAAATATATACAATACACTTCATTTAATTTTCCCCATAGAATCGGACCTATAACCAGTACTTATATCTATGGTAATTGGTTGAATGCTAATATCAACTATATTTTGCTTTGGGGCATACCACTTTTCTATAATTTCATTTTTCCTAAATTTGTTGATGACATTGTTGCAGTGCCTCTTTCCACATATTTATAACAGAGCTATCTGAATATATTTATTGTAATATGACTTGCAATTTGCCCAAATTAATTCAATAGCGTTGAATTCACATTGATATGGCTGTAGTCCCAGCAAAATATGTTTCATACAATTCGGTTTGATGGAATTCTATCCATAACCATAATGAAATGTCAATTTAAGGTTAGTTTTCATTGCGAAGTAAATAAATAATAAGTAGATAAATAATCTTTACTTGCCACAATAATTCGAACAACTATTATAACAACTGTTTTTCAATTAAATTTAAGGGGCAAAAAAATGAGTAAAAATGTGAGATAAAAATGTAAACAAAGTCATTGGTCTGTCAACGTACAAATTCGCGTTAAACTTATCGACGACATTCATCATATGGCTATCTCTGTTTGTTATATTATGTTGTAATGGAACAAACGGTTTCATTTCGGGGTTTTAGATTCTGTGAGTAGGAAAGAGACGTACTACAAACAGTAGTATGTGAATAATTTCATACATGGGAAAAGATTCACCGAACGAACTGTATAAACAATACCATTGTCGGCAAACTTCACGTGGCTTCTTATGTGAAACGGAGTCTACTATTAACGGTTACGAGATATAACCGAAAGCCATGCTCATTGAGACTCCCGGTAAACATGAAATAATTTTGACTTCAGGTGCTGCCGTTATTGCTGCAAGAAAAATGTCTTCAGCGATGTCAGCAGCTAAAGCAGCAGCAGACCATATGCGCGATTGGCACCAGGGTACCCCTCGCAATCAATTTGTCTCAATGGGAGTAGTCAGTGATGGAAGTTATTGTACACCAAAAGGAGTTGTCTTTTCGTTCCCGGTTACTATTAAAAATGGAAAATGGGAAATTGTACAAGGTTAGTTGAGTAAGTTCCAATGTATCGATTTTTTCCAAAATGTTTTTTTTTTCTTTCAGGTCTCCAAAATGATGATTTCGCAAAAGAAATGCTGGGAATAACCGGAAAAGAATTGGAAGAAGAAAAAGGCGAAGCCATTTCTATTATTGAAGCATGACTAGTTAATAAGCTTTGAAATGTTGAATAAAAAAAGATATATCTGAGATATGAAAGTATTCCATGGTAAAATGTATATTTTCGATTTTAAAGAGTTTGATGAATAGCACATAAAAATTAAACAAATCTTCACATTCCAGAGGAATGATTGTTCTAACCTATATTGATAATTAATTATGAGCCTAATAATATATGAAAAGTAAATATTGTATATACCCATGTCCTAAAGTGAATGCGATTAAGTTTCACTTGATGTAAAAGTACTTTACATTAAATGTGAACGAAAATGTGAGTGAAATTTCTTTAAAAATGGCATTTTTGGGTAAATTGATCACTCTCACTTTGAAATACACAATTGTCGCCCGTTTTGGGTCAGTTTATAACCTCAGCAAACTTCAACAGTCGAATTTATAGTTTTTTCTTATCTCTTTTCTTGTTTGAATATTAAATAGTGAAACACTGTACTGGATATACATATTTCATACTCGGATATAACGCAAAAAAAAATAGCAAAAAAGTAGCAACTATCGAAAACAATTAGGAAGAAAATTGCAGTTTTTATTTTTTATCTAACGTTTTAAAGCTTGTCATTTTTTAAATATGATTCCGTTATTTTGTTGCATTGGCTCGCTTTGAGGAAGAGGTATTAAAAATATGTACATTGTAAATATTCACATTTATACAGCATTTATTATTTGGTGTCGGAAATTTTGTTCGGATGTATATTTTTTTAATTTTCCGGTATTTCGTTCTAACTGCAAATACAATTATTTTTATTAATTTGTTTTTTATTCAGCGCAACCTAAGTTTCCAAAATCCTTCCCTTTTAAAGACGTTTTCAAACTTACTGTTCAAAACTTCAAATCAGCCAATTTGAAAAAAAAAAGTTTTTGGTCTAATAATTGAAATTGACTTCTCTGACAAACACCGCATTCATTCGTTCGTTTGGGTTGTCAACCGCCCAGGCACATGAACTGAATATTTGCACCATTTCCCAGAATACAAATTTAAAATAGGATTGGCATACTCTCCAAATTGTAACCAAGACGATTTGGGTATATTACAGAGGCATGATGACTGATTTTGAAAAACTGCTCCACGATATTTTCACGTATATACTTTATATACAATAAATGTTATTTCTGTAAGAAAAAATGTTTTTAAAGGAAAAATTCAACTTTCAAAAACACATTTCAAATTATGCGCCAAAACGCTAGAATAGTAATGGCGTCTGTCTATGACATCATCAATTCGTAACAGTGTCACACTTGACAGCTTGCAGGCTAAAAGTTTATTTTGATACAAACATAATTTCAAATTGAATCTTGAATCATTTTGTGCGAATTGTGAGGATGAATCCCAACGTGTATCGATGGTGTGCGATTCCACAATGTAAGAATACATCAATAAAAACTCCAAACAAGATATTTGATAACGTTCCAATGAAAAAAATGGTTAGAGATAGGCGGCGAAATTTTGCAAGAGATCCAGCAACTGTAAAATCAAATTCGGTCACATATTTCTGCGAAGACCATTTTGACATGAGTACTTACTTAAATCAGTATATAATGATTGAGTGGTTAATAAAATATCAATATTTTTCAATAAAATTGCCAATCACTTGTTTGCGGCTATATTCTATTTATTTACTGTCTACTTTAGTGACTATCTAAACACTTTATTCCGGTTTTAGTTACCAAATGGTATGGAAAATTATATTCAGTATCATGTAATGGGTACAATTTCAAAAGTGCGCATGAAGTCAGAGTGTGTCCCCACAAGATTTGAATGGCAACCAGAAAAAACAATATCGACTTCTAATACTACAGAACAACCATGTGTTCCCAAAAAACAAAGGAAGATGCTGATTGGAGAAAGTTAAAAATATTTAGCAGAAAAATGTACACCTACCATACATGTAGATTCTGTAGGCACTTCATCAGAAACTCCAGGTAGAACATATCAATTTATTCTTTCACTTCTCATATCAACAAATACATTCATTTTTTTAGTTCAAGTAACATTTTCTTGTCTTTTTCTCCATCAATGATATTACACCAAGAGCTACATTTGCTTCATAATAAAAATTCACTTTGTTATCATAGATCTATGTGTAATATACTAATATAGTCATGCTACAAATGTTTACATAGCTGATGGAATACCTATAAAGTATTGGATATTTTTATTATATATTTTGTATACTATCCAACCAGTCTATAAAGTACTAACCATATAAACACTTTAACAGTAGCATATTATTTATTTATAATATCTTTATTTTTATTTTGTAGTATTAGAAACATTAGAAGAACATGACAATGGACCTACTACCTACCCAAAATCATGTGATAAAGCAGTACAAGTATATGACGATAGACCTACTACCTACCCAAAAATGTGTGATAAATCTGTACAAGTATATATAACTCACAAATTTAGAAGTAAAGCTGTCCAGACAGAATTTAAATTAGTAAACCTGTCAACATCACCTATGAAACCTGATTGCTGTTCAGTATCAACATCTCCTTTTAAAATAAAAAGTTGTGGTTCTACTAAACCAGGGATCAAGCCTATTTAAATTTTCAAAAATACCAGTAGAACAATCTGACAGTGATACTTCATATTCACCATCTCTATCTCAACAAGAAGCATCACCTTCAACAAAATCTCTTCAGATGAAGTCCACTTCAGACTGTAGTGAATTAAGTGAAGACACAAAAAAGAAGAGGCATTTAAAATTCTGAAATATACATTAATTAAAATCATGAAGAGCCCACGTTCTTATATAGGTCTTCCTAAATGTATTTATTTATTAGACATAATTGAAGAACAGACAAGAATTCCCACTAACCATAATATACTGCTTTGTTTGAAAAAAATAGATTAAATAGCACATTTAGAGAGCTTGCCGATGATTTTTCTATCAGTACAACGTATGCAAGCAAAATATTTTTCAAAAATATACCAGTATTAGCTAGTGTTATGAAACCATTTCTTGTAACTCTTGATAAAGATTTAACCAAACGTACATTGCCAATGGCTTTCAGACATAAATTTCACAACACAAGTTGCATAATAGACTGTCTAGAAATTGAGGTGCAAAAGCCTTCTAAAAGTGTTAATCAAGCAGTATCATGGTCGAAATACAAAAAATGTAACACCATAAAATTTCTGGTTTCTTGTACACCAAATGGTTTGATAAATTATATTTCAACAGGCTATGGAGGTAGAATCACCGATAAATGTTTAGTCGAATCATGTAACTTCATTAAGTGTTTACAGACTTGTATGTGTGTGATGGCAGACAGAGTGTTCAAACATGTACAACAATATTTATTTACTGCTGGTGTGCATCTTGTAGGTACTACCCCCAAGCGTTGTCACTGGAGCCAAATTATCAAAACATGAAGTCAAGGAAACAAAGCAGATAGCTAGTTTGAGGATACATGTTGAGAGAGTAATTAGACGGTTAAGATAATTTAATATGACATGTTGAAGCCCCATTCATGTCTAAATACAAATTTTGTAAAGGTACTTGATGATATTATTGTAATTGCATGTGCTTTAATAAATTTACAAGACTCTCTAATCAAATAAAACTACAAAATTATCATTTGTGCATTTTATTTACATAATAATAATAATTTATTGATAATAGCGTGTGCTAACAAATATGACAATATATATTACACGACATGATACAATATAGTGAATTCAAATGTTTTGCAAACACTTTTTTATCTACACATTTTTTTACAAAACTGTACATTCTCTAACAACTATTTTTACATTTTTTGCCTTCTTAACATCATTGGGTAAGCTATTATAATATTGTACAAGTCCATTGTGAAAAACATCATTCTGACTATAACAATTTGGAGCCGTGGTTTTTTTTTCCATTTTGGGAGCCGTTCAGATGCCGGGAGCACTGCAGCCGTGGGTACATAGAAGTCATATCTAGATCTTGTTTGATAATCATGAGAATCCGATATACATTGTGTATTTTTTAATAAATGTTCTGGATGTAATTTGTGTTTTATTTTATATTTATAAAGGTCATTGTATTTGAGAATAAGGCTTGTGAAATTACAATACACTTTTATGCAACACTGGGTACACATTTTCTTTCCACAAGCCCACTTCAAGCTTAAGGAAATCAGACATGTATGTTTCATCAAACGATACACTGATATCTTCTGTAAGTTCCTTGTGGCATTATTTATTATTTTTTGGGAATGAAACCACAATAATGTTTTATTTTTTTATTTCGACGTTTCGGTAGCGTTTCAGCTACCTTTGTCAAGATTAAATAATGATAAAATAATTTTTGGTCCCTATCCGATATAACGAAAAAAATATAGCTGGAACGCTACCGAAACGTCGAAATAAAAAAATAAAAAAACATGCTTGTGGTTTCATTCCCAAAAAATAAGAGAAAAAATGATACACTGATAATTTCTACTTTTTTATTTGTAGTGTAATCACTATCAGCCACACAAAAGTATCCCTTTTTCAGTCCTGTCAAATACATTTGGACCTGCATCTGTGTATTAAACTTTGCAGTAGGTTTGTCATTGTTAACATAGATCTTAAATGTCTTTGCACTTGTGGGGCATTTGATCTCGACAATGAAATCATCACAAATTCCATCTGGTGATCCAGCTATCATTGGGTACTGTTTGGAGAGCAAGAGACCACATTTTTTTATTTTTTTCCCAGTATATTGCTGACAGTTTTTCTCACTTCATCTTCTAAAACTCTACCACGTTTCATTGCTGGTGTGTCTGGTATACTCCCTCCCATTATTAATGCCATAATAGTACCATTCTTCGTTTTACACCGACTAAGTTCATAGGCTCGAGATGCTGGTATTCTGCCGTAACGCAGTTCAAACCAAAGACTGTTTTGGTGCTGTTTCCTGGTCTCTACCTCTACTTCAACAATAGCTTTGTTAGATAGCTTCAATTTATTCAGGAATGTCTCACAGGACCTCTCCTTATACTTAAGCACAAGTTGATGCATAGATAAACTGTGAGTATCATTAAGAGTATAGTCAGGTTGATATTTTAATAACTCACAATTATTCAGTTTTCGTTTTTTCCCCATATCTAAAAACTTTTCGAGAACTGTAGGATTTGATGGCAAGCTAGGTTTCCCTTTTGACAAGTCCTTCGCCGACATGCTCTTCAGGCTAGTTCCAGCGCAGGACAGTTTTGATCCAGTAGCATGCTCCAGTTGTACAGGATGGCTCTTCACTCCTTCGGTGGATCCACAAGAGAAATGCTATGGAGTGCTTGCAGCCCCCGCTAGAAGCAACACAACCGTGACATTGAATGGATATAATAACCTCTTCTTCCTCATCCACTATTAATGTGACCGCATACAATTTTGCATGTATTTTATGCTCTGGGCAAATTTTTTCCTTTACTATGCACATTTTTCCATCAAGTTTGAGCTGTACATGGCTGACAGCGTCATCACCATACGATGGTTGTTGTTATGCGTTGATTTCTTACCTAAAATATTTGAATTAATCCCGGGTCGAAAGGCCAAATCGTGTCCAGAAATCAAAGATTATTTTTCTTATTGTAATTTATTTACAACTTTTTTAACAACTTATTTTTTGACATCATCAATCACAACAAAATTAAAAAATTGATGGCAAAGGACAGTTTGATTAAAAATATAAAATATTTCAATGAATATAGGGGCATTCATCAACAAGCACCAACATTTCTCCCCACTAGTAACCCTAAAGGGTTTACTACAAAGTTTTCTCATTCAGTCTTCAAATTCTTCCATCTGTACTGTTCTGTCTGAAATCTAAAACACATAATCTTGACACTGGTCTTCGTAAAACCATTTTGTTAGATAAAGTAACGTCAACCATTCTCACCCGTCCGTCTTTAGCTGGATAAACTTGCGTCACTGTAGCAATAGGCCAGGTTTCTAGGGCTCCTCAGGTCACTAATAAGAACTATACGTCACCAACTTCAATATTTCTATGTTCTAGGTGCCATTTAGATCTTTTGATCAAGGATAGTAGGAATTCTCGGGACCACTTTTTCCCAAATATATCAGTAAGTTTTTGTGCGTGCTTCCATTTACTGACTTTGATATTTCTTTCGTCGATATTCACACAAGGCAAAACAGTATATGATGGTCCAATTAAGGAATGGTTTGGTGTCAAGGATTCAGGGTCTTTGGGATCAGTAGAAATGTGAGTCAATGGTCTGCAATTGAGTATATGGACCATTTTTCATTCTATTTCAGTCAAATACAGATCAAAACTCAAAAAAATGCTGAAAACAGTCTAAAACGATAGGAAAACACATAATTCGACCTTATTTCATCCAAATACTCTCGATTTCACGTAACTACAGCCTAAAACGGTCAAGGGTTCTCGAAATGAGCCGAAAAACCTCAAATCCACTTAAAAAGCACACAAGAAGACTAAATAATGCACAAATTCACTCGAATATGATTTAAAACGGAAGTTAGCTAGCAATCGGACCATTCTCTATTCTATTTCGGTCAAATACAGACCAAAACTTGAAAAAATGCTGGAAACAGCCTAAAACGATAATAAAGCACTCAATTCGACCTTATTTCATCCAAATCTCGATTTCACGTAATTAGAGCCCGAAACGGTCAAAGGATCTTGAAATAAGTCAAAAAAAACCTTCTATCCCCGATAGCACCAAATATTTGCTAAATATTTCCTTTATATAAAAGAAATATTTATAAATATTTATTATATACAATATTTGTATCAAATATTTAGTAAATATTGCTTAAATCTTTGAAAAGTAATATTTCATCAATAACATATAAAATAAATATTCGTTTTTTCATGGATAAAAAATATTCAAGATCTAATATCATAAAAATATTTTAGAAATATTGTCAGAAGGATAAATATAAATAAGAGTTATACCTAATTGAACCACAATGTTATAGGTACCTGCTTTAAAAACCGTTTGAGCTTATTTAGTTTTTGGAAATTATTCCTACCTACCTATACCTACTCTCCGATGGCCAGGAAGTAGGAATTTAAAAAATATTTGTTCGATATTTTCATATTATTCGTTAAATAGGTAAATTGTATATATTTGTCCTAATTCCACGTATACTACACCTATATATTCACTAATTTAGAAAATTTGTGGTATATACCCACATAAACATTTAAATTGAATGTTTTTGTACCTGGGTGAGTTATCTTGTGTTTGTACCTAAATTTTAGGGGACTACCGAGTTGTACCATGACTACCTAAGTTAATCCATTTCCGCCTTTATTGGGGATTATACTGACCATCGAGGTGGATCAATACGAAAAATTACACATAAGCTGTATTTATTGAGGGAATACCCAGTACCACTAATAATAAATTGTATTTAGGCACATTTTTGTTTTTATTTACTTACATATGGATGTTTTGATCTTAAACAGTAGTGGGAAAGGCCTCATCTTTATTTTTGTACGTAGAAATTGTTATATATGGATGTTTTGATCTTAAACCTAATTTATATAAAATTGTTAAGGTCATTAGTAATTAGACTTTATTTTTAAATCGTTAAACTTCCCAGGAATATCGGTGGTACAACTCGACGGTAGGATTATACCTACCTGATATCTGGTGGTACAACTCGGCGATCCCGAAATTTTATTTCCTTTCCCCAGATGTATACCATACCTAATCTTTGTTCCTTGCTCCCTTCTTTGCCTATGAAGAACGTTATTCTGTTCAATGTTGCCGGTTGAATATAATTAAAATATACGCTGGGGTGATAAAATACAAATAAACGTATTATTTACTCTTCTTTCATTTTTATTTTGCGAGGTGATAATCCCTAACCTGCATTTGGAATAATGACTACAAACAGTAGACATTAAATTCAGTTACTCAAACATTCAAAAGGAACAAAACATGTGAAGTCATCAGTGTTGCTTACGATTTAAATTGAATTTCAACAGATATTGTCAACATGGCACAGTATAGTGTACTGACTGAGCATGCGTTGCACATGAAAACGAAACGGTACCGTGCGCCGTGAACAATAAAGATAGCAGCCATTTGCCATTTTGTGTTCTGTTTTGTTTTTTGTTTGTCCAGGTACCATTCAGAGACATATCGTTTATATTTTGTGAATTATTGTGATTGTGTGTGTAGTGTGTATTCGAATTTTATTTTTCGTTCAGATTGTGTGTGTAGTGATTGTGTTATTTACGTGCTTCTGTCCGGACATTACTCGGGACATTATAACAAGATAAAAGCTTGAAATAATTTACATGAAGCTCTTCATGAAAATCTTAAAACTACCCAACTATGAAGATTGTTAACTTCCCGCCTATAATAATAATTAGTAGCAATGTGTTTTATTTTCAGGGAAATGGAGCAACAGAGAATTTTGATATTGACAATTTAAAATGTTCATACATGGTTCTTAGAAATAAAATATTAAGAAATTAACAGTGTTTCATTTTCTGGGGAAATAGTTTTGCAGGATCCCAAAGAATTCTAACTTGTCAATCATGTACCTAATTATTAAAATATTTATAACAAATATATAATAAATGTTTACAACAAATATATAATAAATGTTTATAACAAATATTTGATAAATATTCGAAACAAATGTAAAACAGATATTTCATAAATATTTAAAACAAATATTTCATAAATATTTATCACAAATATTTATCTAATATTTGAAAATAATATTTGCTTAATATTTAAAAATCTGTCACCACAAATATTTAACAAACATTTCTTAAAAATATTTAGAAAATATTCTATTTCAGTCAAATACGGACTAAAACTCGAAAAAATGCTGAAAACAGTCTAAAACGATGGGATAACATATAAAACGACCTAATTTCATCCAAATACTCTCGATTTCACGTTAATACATCCCAAAACGGTCAACGGTGATTGAAATTAGTCAAAAAAATCGTCAATTCCACTCAAAAAGCACACGCGGAGACTAAATAATGCACAAATGCACTCGAATATGCTTTGAAACGAAAGTTAGCATGCAAATTGACCATTTTCTATTCTATTTTAGTCAGATACAGACCAAAACTCGAAAGAACGCTGAAAACAGTCTGAAACGATAGTAAAACACATAATTCGACCTCATTTCATCCAAATACTCACGATTTCACGTAATTACAACCCGAAACGGTCAACGGTTCTCGAAATAAGTCGAGAAACCTCAAATCCACTCAAAAAGCACACAAAAAGACTAAATAATGCACAAATTCACTCGAATATGATTTATAACGAAAGTTAGCTTGCAAATGGACCATTTTTCATTCTATTTCAGTCGAATGTTACCTAATTATTTATTTAAAATAATAAGGCAAGATAAATTGCAACGGCGACTCAATGTGGAGAGCACCTCAGGTGTGAATTCGGAGACCAAACTAATATCAGTTCAGGGAGTAGTCTTACCGGTTCGCGGGTAATCCTACTTTATTTAAGTTATATTGAAGTTAATGAGGTAATAAATGAAGTTAAGAAACCAAATGAATTTAATAAGTTAATAAATGTAATTAAAGTTAATCAAGAAAGGTAAGTGGGCGCCACCCTGAATAATATTAGTCGACTTGTTTTTCACCTCACAACTCTCTATCAACAATCCTGGAAATGATGGAAGGAAAGGAATATGAACAACGTTGTTAAATTTACAAGTTGTATAATGACTCTAAACTAATATCACAGTGAAATATAAAAAAAAATATTGTTGTTTGTTGAAGCACGTTGTTTACTTTGGTTTACTTTCCTTAATTTTCTAAGTGTCCGAGATGTCTCATGGAAACTACTTCGTCCGGAAAAATTGGCAGGTACAACGTCTCAGGTACAAAGTTTCAGGTACTAACTTCCAGGTATAAACTTCCAGGTACAAACCTCCAGGTACAAAGTCTCAGGTAGGTACTAAGTGCTAAGAAAGATTGACATTCCTTTTTTTATGTAAAATTCAGGATATCTACAGTTATTCGGTTTACAATTGTTTAAGAAATTCATTTGAGAACGTGGTTCATAAAAAAAATATCCTGTATTTTACTATTAGAAAAAACAAAAGAAGCAATAAAGAAATGTGATATTATTAAGGAAATCTTATTTATTTCCATTCATCAAAAAAACAATATCTAAGTAACATAAAAACGCAATTTTACTACTTATTTCAATCACAAAAGGCGATACAAAAATGTAATGAAAAAAATGTACACCGGAAATATAATATTCTAGGTTGTTAATTAGATTGAATTAATTAATTAACTATATATATATGTTATGGACCAAGTGATAAATTGGGAAGTATACATAATGCCCGGTCATTATGAAAAATGCGCGATATGAGAGTGCAATTTGATAATCATTATTCAAATAATCAAATTGACCGAGCATTATACATATTGTCCATCACCTTTTGGGCAGAGTAATACAAACATATTTAATTACTATTTTTTTATTGTTATTGTCATTTAACTTAAACAGTTAATTGAACGCTTGTTGTACTTTTCACAAATATCAACCATACCTATTACTCCGAAAATAAAAATATTAGGAGTCAAAATTTAGTTTAACAACACAAAATACTAATGCACAATGAAAGAAAAAGAAAAATTTTTACGAAACACACACTTAAAATAACTAAAACAGCAAAATAAAACCACTTAAATATCAAAAGGCTTATACGGCAGCTGATTTGTTTTACTCGTTGCTAAGATGACGTTGACATTTCAGAGCGCCATCTATCGAATTCTACTTTTCCCAATAGGGAACGAATGTACACCATAAAGGAAAGTTGACGAATATACAAAACAAAATTCAAATGATGAAAAAGATAGATTAATAGGAAAAGTATAGATGTGTACGTTTATTTTTAAACCCTATGCAATTTTTACTTCATTCTGTTCAATAAATCAATGTATATGTTTACGGTAACATTAGTTTTCCTGAGAAAATATTTTTCTTCTTTGTAACGTTCGTTATTACGTTTAAAAGGATACTAAAATATTTCAAAATTAGTATTAAGTTAATTATAATTTTTATAATATGTATGCCAAAATTCATTTATTGAATAAAAATTCAATTTTTTGTATCTTTGTTTTTATCTTTTTTTTATTTTGGTAAGAAAAAGTTCGTGGGAAACATATTCGACAACCTACGAAAATATTATTTCGCTAGCCACTGGTTATTCCATATCGATTATCATTAGTGCGTTCTTTTTGACTGAGATCTTAGCTCATTTTAGTTAATGATATATAAAGTGGTTTTAAGCGAATTACGAAAAAACTGTGGTATATACCACGGTTATTGTATGGTTCATAAAATAGATTTGGATCATCAGAATCAATGTAGGGGAACATATTAACCACAGTCGCTTAAATATAGTGGTTAAGACCAAAACAGGTATATACCAAATCAATTTAGTTATTCGCTTAAAATCGCTTAATGTGATGTTAGTAAGCACCAAAAAAACGATCCACTGAAACGCGCGACCCACCGAAACATCCAAATTAAATATTCATCCCCTACACTTTATTTCCGATTCAAGTTCAACTAACTGATACCCCGCATGCCATGTACAATACACCATCTAGATACTGTACTCTGTACTCATGCACCACTCACCGATATGAGTAGATGAGCTGTGGAGCTGCAGTGCGATCACGAAAACTCGATGCGAACGGACTCGATACGTGTGATGTATCAAAAATGCAATAATTATCGTTTTAAAATGGTGTACTCGATTCGAGTTGACTCTGAGGTCTGTTAAAAAGAGCGCCCTTGTCAAAGCAATTAAAAGTAGGATGAAAGTGGACCACGGATCAAGGCAAGGTCAAAAACAAGTTGTTTATGTTCAGTGGCTGTACCATAGAGAAATAAAGAACTAACTAACCAGTACTGGTACTCTACACACCATCATATTATATTTCTCTATGCTCTCTATTCTCCACACCATAGACAAAATAAAATATTTCCCTACGCTCCCCACTATAGAATTCTACCGATCGCTTTCTACAGTACTATTACTACCATTATTCCCCTCGACATCAGTCTAAAGTATCTCTCTGTATACTGTCGACAAGTCTTCTTTTAAGTTCTTTTATTCCTGGCTTATTATCGAAGTTTTTTTGAAGACACCGTCGACAAAAGACGAATGAGTAGAATCGGTATCTATAGTGTGCAGAGACAACACAACTACAATGCCAGTACAGAGTACAGTTCGAACGACTATGGGAGACACCTCCAATCCCGTACTTTTATTCTTCTTCTTCTCCGTTACAATGAGATCGCGTCTCTCCTGAGACGTCTACCCAAGTTATAAAACCGGGCATTTAGTGGAAGGTGTACCGTGTACCTCACAGTACATCTGGATTCAATAAGGTATCAATAAGGTATTAGACACTCTTCTCGCTCTGTGACTTTTATTGTTTTATTAAAATGTCTTGATTGAACCACAGAAGTGAACAGATGTAACTGTTTATGGTGAATCTATTTTTGTCCTATGTCTATGGTTTTACTCACATGTTCGCACTGTTCGCAGCCCAATTCGCAGCCAACTTCACAGTAATCTTTTTTTGACATTCTAAATTTAAAGCAAAATGGAGTTTGGTGTTAATTATAATCTGTGAATTAATTTGTATGTGCGGTACCGCGATATATCTCAATTTTTTTTTTCTAAATAATCGTTTTTTGCAAGATGTTAAATTTTGAAATACATCAAGAGTGTTCTAAATTTAATCTAGAAGATAGAAGAAACGTTTTAATCTAAAAAGTCCGGTAAACAGGTATACTTGTTACAGCTAAATTTTTTTATGTAGATTGAAATAATCAAATACTTATGCTTTTTAATTTGATAAAGTAAAAGTTTATATATCATAAATATAACCTCGTTATTTTTTTGACAAAACTTCTCTTATCAGTTGAATAAATGGTGGAAAGCAGATATTCTAACAGTTTACATGCCCTAATAGAAATATACATTATACAATTTACAATATTGAAGAATACATACAGCTCCACAAGTTTTACCTACAGATTTATAGATATTTTGAAGTAATGGATATATTGATCTACTGAAATACCACCTGTAATTCTTATATTCTATTCTTTGTATTACATTAAATGAAAATTAGATATGTGGGAAAGTTTAATTTAAGTATCTAATTTATGAGAATGCTAAAGTAAATTACAAATACTCATCCAGAACTGTACGGTTTTCACAAGCATCTAAGTACTGCATTATTACAGTATAAGTAAACTCATATTTCTCTATTTTGCATAGTGTATGAAAAATGTTAACTAATAACTTATCATATCTCTGACATGAAACAAATTTAGATGCAGCTCTTAACAGTTTTTTAACTTTCAGATTAAATCTAGCATAACAAACACTACTGACATTATTCTTTGTCTAAACTAAGAAGAAATCATCTAAGGACTAATTTGACACAATGGACCTTTATATAAACTTTGACTAATGGCAATGTGGATATTATCTACGCTGATGAGAATCTCTAACTTTCACAAACACTAAGAAAACTTGCTAGCTGCCACATAAATAATGATTGAATATTTACTTATCTAAAAGAAAACTTTCCAATTGCTATAGAGAAAAACGCAAACATTCTTAACAATCCTGAAAAATAATGTGAAGAAGAATGATGCAGTAACAAGAAAGCAGACAATATATTTGGCTTTCATTTGAAATTTGAAGACAACAACTTGAGCTATTATTTAATAAGGAATATTGAGGAAATATTTAGAAGTTATGAAAACTAGAAAGGAAAACTCCACTGATCAGTATTTACATTGTACCGAATTCTTAAAACTTTAGACTCTGAAAATATTCTCTTTATCAAATCTGCTGACGTAGGACTGTCACAAAAATGGCCAATCACATTTTCTAAATCAATATCACAGGAGATCTGGCAATACCTCCTAAGTTTCAGGAGCAAAAAACTGATACAATTTTATATTCATATTTTGGGTCTGTACTTTTAATTATGTGACCTTTAACATTTTTCCATAG
>CAJUYH010000955.1:0-36613 GCA_910591685.1 Galerucella tenella | reverse complement strand
TTTGGGTCTGTACTTTTAATTATGTGACCTTTAACATTTTTCCATAGTAAAATACATCTTGATTTAAAAATATTGTTAAAAAAGGAGATTTTGCAGCCTCAATAGTAGGTATTGTCAGTTTATTGTTCGTTTATACATATTAACAATTTAAAGGTAATTTTGTAGTGACATTCTCCTATAATCTTGCTACATTTTGTTGATGTAATACAAGGCGCATCCAATAACTTTATGGGATTCAAATGGGTCAGAGAATATTATTTCTCTACCAACCCCGCCTCTAACCTCCAAGCGGTGAATCCTGGTACACTTGTTATTTGTCATTAACTAGCAACTAGGTGGTGACAGATAACAAGGCTAACTAGAGCGGGGGAGACGAAAGGTACGGTGGGAGCAAGTGTGCCTATGCCTTCGTGACAGTGGAGTCTCTTGGTAAGGAATTGTAATATTTTGAAAATCAATTTGATGATATGTCTATTTAATTTCCATTACAATTTCTTCCTATTAAAAAGCACTGTCGTATACAATGCCTGTAGGGTACCGGGCGCCCCCCTACAGTATTTAGCCTTCCTGTCGTAAGAGGCTCTGCGATAGGTGACCATATATTCCTCAATACTCGTGGGAACAAAAATGAGTTTAACTAATAAATATACAAAAGACATCAAAGATGTTAATACACATAAACGTTCTAACCTAGAACGGAAAAGATCAGAAGTCATCCTAAGATTATCGGAATTAGATGAGGCTGTTAAATCAACGCCACCGCCGGCGCCGCCAAGTCTTCGAAACAGAACTAACACCAACCAAAGAACGAGGGGGAAAATGTCCGGCGCTCAACGAAGAAAATTAGCCATAGAAAGGGCTATAGCCTCCGGTACACCAATTACGAAGAAGAGAAAACCAAACGTTCCGGAAATAACTGCTTCTGGTAACCGAATTAGAAAATCTCCAAGACGTACATCCATCACACGTAAAAGGACTCCTAGACGTGATACACATAAAAAGACCGGTAATTCCCGTTCACCTATTAACAGGAATTTCCGTCCTGCTTCAGAAAAATATGATCCAGCCTTTCCTACTTCGAATGAACCTAACAGAGACTCGGAATCGCGTCGATTCCGGCCTACTGCTTTACGTGACAGTAGAAGAAGTCGCAGTCCTATACACCATTCCATAAATAATAAAAGTACATATTCTCGTCATGATAAAATTATAGGTAGAAGCCGCAGTCCCAATTTTCGTTCAAACAATAATCGTAGTCGTCGTACCAGGAGCCGAAGTCCTGCTCACCTTGAGAGAGATCGTCGTCGTCCAAGTCCTGGTCTTTTTGACATAGATCGTCAACGTCCAATTCCTGGTCTTTTGGATAGAGATCGTCAACGTCCAATTCCTGGTCTTTTAGACAGAGATCGTCAACTAACAAGTCCCGGTCGCTTTGACGGGAATCGTAATACCAGATATTCTAGTAGAAGTCCTGGACACCGATCTTCTAGTAATCGACAACGTGATTACAATACCGATTCCAACAGTAGGGATAGAGATTCTCGCCGTTATGGTAATGGAAGTGATTTTAATATGATTCAATATTCAAATAATCATCCGAATGCAGCGTTCAATTTTGACATTCCTACGAACTACGCAAATGAGTTTACAGAAAGAAACCTTAATATAAACGACAGAGATTCTCGTTGGCATGATACTTCACGTGCCATACATTCATATAGTCAAAGTGATCCAATCAGAATAATCCACCAAATTGACAAAAGTAGATATCCAAACGATATAAATGTCGATACCGTTACTTCACGTAACGCAGACCGACTAAGAAGTCATGGTTCGGACTATTCACACCCGCTGTATACCAGTTCAAGAACACGTGAAGATGTGCCCGGTTTCAAGGACGTTCCAGTAGCTCCAAGTGCAAGGACTATACCAGTTCGCCGATCTATTGACTCTCCTCCAAAAAATAAGAGGGATTTAATCCGGATCTCCATCGTCCCAGTTGGTTATCCAAAAGTAACATTGTTGAAATCGCAGGCTGATGATATAGAATTGGCGTTGATCTCCCATATCAAACCCGGAGCAGCGGGAACCGGCCCTCAATTTAGTTATTTAAGTTTCTTACAAAGAACATTAGTTGCTGGCTGTAAGAATATAGAAACCACCCAATGGCTTAAAGATACCGTTCCTAAACTTGATATACCGAATGTTGGTCCACTTAAAATTCTTACAACTAAAGAACTCTTCAAATCTGGGACCTTTCCGAAAGTAACAATGTTCGTACCGAATCCGATAGCTAAACAACCTGCTAGTACACTTTTGACTTTAATCGAGACTCAGAATGTTGGGTTGCAGACAGAAAACTGGAGGATTTTGGGCTCGAATGAAAAACCGGGAGGACTTAGTATGGCGCTTTTGATAGATAAGGAATCTCTCGCCGCTCTAGAGAAACTCGAGTTAAGAGCTTGTTTAGGACTCACACAAGCTAAGTTTACAATAATTCGAGGGAATCGAGAACAATAGTGGAAATCGATGAAGCCATCAAGTCTGAGGTGAGTTAACTAATTTAATAGACGTTTGCTGTTTTCAATTAAATCTTTTTAGTGTTTTTAACCAGTAGTTTGTGTCCCTGGGTATGACTTAATCCATTACACATTAAATTTGTAGGATATGCAAATGTTTGTAATGTTCTACCTCCTAGTGCAACTTTTTAACTTGATATTTTGGTCGATTCTCATCCGATTGTGCTAATGTTGGGTTGTCACTTGAAATGAAAAGGTCTTATTTCAAAAAAGGAGGAAATGCATACTAAAAACAATCCAAATTATGACTAAACTTCACATATGGACAATCAGCAGCTATAGTTACTTTTTCAAAAAAGGAGGAAATTCATACTAAAAACAATCCAAATTATGACAAAACTTCACATATGGACAATCGGCTGCTATAGTTACTTTTTCACGGTGCCTACTTTTCTACTCTCAACACTCACCACTAGATATCACCACGCTTCACTTCTTAGCCATATGGTCTTTAAAATAATCAATAAAATTGTGAGATTATTTTAGGCATACTTTTTAATGTGCACCACCAACAGAAAGATTTCTCATAGGTTGTGCAGTGAGAGAATTGATTTTGTTTTCATTTAATCAAATTTGCTTACAGATTTACAATAAATACCTTCGTACCTGACAAAAAACTTGGATAAACCAGGCTATATTTTTTCTTTGTATTCCTATCACATTCAATTTTATCACTCGCATACCCACGTAACCAAACCATCCCAACTATACTTTTTTTAAAACTATAATCTATTTTACTTTTCAGTAAAAATTGTACGCCATGAAGCTTAAGGATAAATATCAAGAAATTTTGAGAAAATACATACTGTTTTTTGTGTGTGTAAATGTTTGTGTTACAGATGTAAACCTCTGTTTTTCAAAGGTCCAATGTTTTAAAAATGATATTGTGAGAAATAAAATTTGAAAATCTACAATGGGAGTTTTATTAATTCGAAGTTAGTAAAATAATTATGAAGAATTCCCATCAAAGAATCTCTACGTTTCATCTTCTATATCTTCAATGTAATTTTAATAAATTAATAGTTTCAACCCTTATATAATTCTAAAATGAAATCAATTATTTTATAACTTAATATTTTGATATCATTTGGACACTATTCAAATTAGTAGGTATGCAACTAAACAGGCATTTATGCATGTTTGGTTGAATACCAATATTCAGTTCTATGGTTCGAACTGTGCTTACTTGTGCACCATCTATGAAAATTAATCTTATTTATTGAATTACTCATCTGAGTAAAAGTAGATTCCTTTTCTCTACAGTTTTTTTCATTTTATAGTATGGATGGTTCCATAATAAATAATTAAATAACGTGAATCATGATTGAGTCAACATTTATTTCATATTCAAGCTTTAGAACATAAACTACTCATATAGGAATCGAGACAAATATAATTTGTTTATTCAAAAAGTGTTGGTTGGGTTATCTATGGATTAATTCACCAATATGAATCGATGGGAAAGTACATCTGTTAAAATATCCTACGATGATTTTAGCACAATTTGTAGAATTTGTTTGGGCAAACACAATTTAAAATGTTTACAAGAAGTAGAATATTTAATAGACCTGTTGCGTTTACTTACCAATGCTGAGGTATGTACCTAATAGTTTCTGATAACAATTAGTAACTAAACTAAAACTTTTTATATTATATTCTTACTAGAGTAAATTTCCTTTATCTTTTAATAGGTCTGTGATGACGACAATTTACCCCAAAATATTTGTAATAATTGTATCCAGAAATTGGAAGAAATATCAGACTTTCTTGATTTAACTAAATTTAATGATTCATTACTACGACAAATTCATACAACTAGAGAACCATTAACTACTAATACTATATCATGGGCTTCGAAAAATATTCCTAATGGTAATAAAACTGTACCAAATTATACCAAAGAAAAAACCTCACCTCAACATACAATTGTAGCCCCAATAATAGAAAATAACAGTGATTATGATAAAAAAGTTATATGTACAGAGCCAGCTATGGTCACAACTGAAAATCACGAAGATAGAAGTACTGAATCTGATTCATCTTTTAATAGAGATTCTGGTCAAGATAAATTAAGAGAACATTTCAGTATGAAGGTATGGTATTTAGATGTATAAAAAATTATTTAGTAGCTTTATAGAATTCTATTTAGATTATTTGTCTATAGTTTTTGAATTACTTTTTTGCTAATCCAACTGTGCATGCATATTTGTAAAACAACTGTCAACTTTAATATTGCCTGTCCTAATGTTAAAATGTACATAACTTTATGTTTGTAATATTGTTTTAGGATCTATTAGCTCAACGTCAATTACAATTGATACGTCGAAGAGAAGGAAACCGAAGAGCAGCGGCTAAAAGACGACAAAAATTACAGGATTCAACAATGAGTCTTGCCAAAGAATTGGAAAATCTTGAAAATGTCAATTCCAAATTAAAAAATGATAAGAAAAAGCTCCTGAGTGAAAAAGATAGCTTACTTAAATTACTCTCTAGATTTAAATGCACAAACAAACACTTGAAAATTCTAGAGAAAAAAGCCAACAAAAAAACATCGACATGAACAATTATAGTTTGTGAGACATTTTAACTACAAAGGGCCAAGTGTATGTTAGAGTATGAGTTTACTACTTGTTATTTGAAACTGCATTGTGGACTAGACAGTTGAGAAAAAGTTAATAATTCAATAACATTATGAATAAAACTTATTAATTTATATTTTAATTAAAAATTGGGTTATCAAAGGATGGTATAAGTTTAAAAAGTGTAAGGGATATGTTAAGAGACTATTATTATCAAGAGAATACTATTTTATTGTGTTTTGTTGCAATTTTTTGACACATTGAAAGATCGCGATGGAAAATCGTGGATGACAAAATGATAAAATTTTATTATATTTCAATTTTCATTTATTCATTTTGATGTATAAACTAAACTACTTGTAATTCTGTAATTTCTAATCTAAATGAACAGTATTGTGTAAATTCCCTTGTTTTATTCTAGTACTAACTCAATTCCAAACTCACTTTCTTATTGCTTTTGAAAAAGCAACAAAAATGTATGACTTGGACACACACTTGTCTTTATTGACCAGAGGCACAAAAGCAAATACTGTATTTTGCTTGTGAACATGTTTGAAATAATGAAGATTGGGGGAAAGTATTATTCCAAAACAGAGTATACAGAAGTTCTGGGGAATGCTACACACAGTGTAACATTGTAGCAACTGTACAGAATGGTAGTGGCTTAAATGGTAATGGTGTGGGGTGGAATGATTTTAAAGGCTCGTACGGTGTTAGTTCGGGTAGATAGAGGGCTACTTACAGCACAGACATAAGAGTTGACACAAATAGAGATCAGCGCAGACCATAATAACCGAAAACGCCCAGTTGCTTGGCAACTGATCTCATGTTCAAGTCTCAGAGTAGTAGAACTAAATTGGATGTTTGTACTAATAAGGTCTGTTCTCACAAGCATCACACACAGTCTTTGCGCCTAATCCGGATTGTCAAAGACTGTCTATGATGCTTGTGAGAACAGACCTATAGTCGGCCTAGTACAAAATATTAAAAAACACCTTAAAGTAGTTAAGTATTTATTATCTATTATATATTTTTTGTTTTAATAACAATGTTAACAATGCAATATAGTATATTCAATATATTTTTTTAAATTTCTATTCAGAAGCCTATATTTAAATATTTGTGTAAAAACAATTTATACATAATTTGACTCCGAAATATAATAAATTACACATTTCTTCACTACTTACTCTTCATACTATTTATTATGTTACAGCAAAAAACAACAACAAAAACATCCCAACAAAACAATAAATAAAAATTACAAGTACAGAAAATGAAAAGATCATTGTAAAAAGAGAAAAATAGTTTTGATGAAATAAGGTATTGATCTAAATGGGTTGAAAACAAGCGTAGGAAGATTTATTCTGAATAAAAAGAAGGTTTCAAATAAGTAAAATATTGTATCTGTTTTAATAAGTAAATTTGAATAGCCTAAAATCGGTACCTTATGTCATCACGACCATTCAAAAAAGTTCCACAAAAATCCCATTAAAATAAAAAGTTATTTCGAAAGCATTACCCTCAGGATCTGAAATATTATGAGTAGTGTAGCTAATCTACTTTATCATAAAGTTGCCTACCACAGAGATACGATTTTTAACGGTAAGAAAGTATGAATTTTAAATTACCAGAGCTAATAGATTTTACTCAGAAAGTATTTTACTTGCAAAAAAATTACACTACTCTCAAAAACAGTAACAAACAATTGGGAAATCAACTTAAGATCGTAGCGCTGCGGTGGCGACAGCTGAAGTACTTTGTTGTACATTACTTAGACAAGTTATGTGCATTATGCCGAAAGTGTGTCTTATTTTTGCTGGGAACCATTGAAGGTTGTAAATTTCGATACTAAAAAATGATGATCTACGTAAAAACATCCCAATAGTTCGATCGCGAATGGTGCAATTTGGAACACTACTGGCGCGGTATTAAGCATACACCCCTTTCCTTATCTAAATTGTACATTGTTTTATAACCTCACTTTCTTTTCCATGAGATTTTCATTGTTTGATTACTTATTTATTATTTTAATTGGTATTTATTAAGGAAATATGTCAGCCTCGGGTTTTAAACAAGCCAAGCTTAACAAGGTTTTTTCGAGATGTTTCTGCTGAAAATAACCAACGTGTTTATTTTAAAACGGCGGAAGAAATACATGGATTTTAAGACTTTCAATTGATAAACCGATGACTGAATTCAAGAAAGAAAGTTAGAGCTTAGTTTTTGGTTTAAATATGTCTCACAAAGTTTAATTATTATGAATCGTACTAATATTTGTTTATACATACAGGGTGTCCCACGACGATTAAGACAAGTAATATATCAGAATTGGGCAGTAGTAGATAATTATAATTTTGGGAGTGTAAATTAGAGCAAATCTTTTCTTGCTATTGTGTTACCCAATGAGGTATTTGTTTTTGGTCAAAAATTACAGAGCATTTAATTATGAATTTTTAACTTACAATCCTTTAAGTACCTGTAGCTCTTGAATTAATCACTTTAGATCCCAAGTGTGCTAGTTAGATGGAATTGTTTTATCGGGAGGAACACAGAAAGGCACAAATATACAGGTTGTCCCATTAATAATTTTGAATGCGACGTCACGTGACCAAATACAAATACCTCATTGGGTAACACAATAACAAGAAAAGATACAACATTTGCTCTAATTTACACCCCCAAAATTATAATTATCTACTACTGCCCAATTGTGATATATTACTTGTCTTAATCGTGTATAAACACAAACAATCCTAAAATGTCTGTACCTTAAATAATTAGAACACTTGATGAAAAAAATCCCAAAGCAACTTCCAACATGAAATCAAGTAGGTAAAGAAAAAAGTTTGGCAAATAAATTGAAGTTATGAAACAATTGATAACAAATTAGTTCGGTTTGAGGCCGCCAGGTAAAGCAGCGCATATATTGAATCAACAATAGTGGCTCCATCTGTCAACTTTGTTCTACCAGTGGAATCTTCGTTATTATAGGTGTAAAATAGTGGTAGTAGCTGGGTCTGGAGGATTCTTAATATCATATTGTGAAGTGAGCCAACAATAATGCTTGGCGAGTTTCATTATTAAAGTTAGAGGGAATAAAGACTCAGGAGTTGTGTGGCTTTTGGAGAAATAAAATAAATGGTATATTGACAGGTATTGCATTGAAGTATGCGTTGATGTAAAGTCCTTGATAATTGGACTAGTATAGGTAGTCTAGTAGTGGTATAGTATAAACTGCCTTTAAGAATCCAAAGATCGTAGATTAGCAAAAGTAAATTACAATAAATTCGTTGGAAGCACTCGGCTTTCAAAAACTAAACTATATTTTTGTTAATAATAAAAAAATAATCAATTTGAACCATCAAAAATATTCCAGATTTGAGGAAATATGAAGAGAAACGAAAGTTTTTATGAAACAAGAGAAATTTCATACTGAATTTTGTCTACTGTCTGTAGAACCAAAAAATGTATATTTTAATGAAAAGTTTATAGAAAATACTGTTTCCGCAGAATCATAAATGGAATTTCAAATTCAAAATATAAGTGACAGTATCAGACAAAAGTAAATTTTAGAAAAAGTATTAACACTTCCCAAAATATCCAATAAAGTAGTGAACAACAAAAGTAAAAGTAAATCCACAAATATTTATCGAGAAAAATATCATATTCAGAATTAAATCGAAAGTAAATAAAACCAATTATTGACCCCGAGTCCTTTTCTATTGTCACGTAAAAATTATATAATCAAAGAGATATTTGCATGTAACCCATTCAGCTGTCAAGTATCTGACGGATACTGTCAACTGTCACATATTGGTGAATTTACCACAAAAAAACCAGTGTACCTAGACACACTAACACCACTTATACATTTATATTTATTAAAAACTTTGGCGTAAATACGAAGAGGGTGATGTACTAATTGGAAATAGGCACTTTTAAATCGTTTAGTTTTGATCTACGTCGCGTAAATTAGAAAAACAAATTATTAACCCTTTAATATAAAGAGTTCTAAGAAATGAATTTTTAAGTTATTAGTTAAACGTTACACGACTGCCAATAATATTTGTACTTAGCTACCTAATTTTCGATTTTTTTTTTGCATAAATTTCTATCCAAACTTTCACAATGCTTGCAAATTTCACTATAACCAAAAAATCCCTTACATATCTTTGACCTTCATTTAGGTATGAAAATTACCAACTATTATCAAATTCAGATAGAAAAGGAAGAAAAATACCTACAGGAATACCAACTAAGACAAAAAAACCGCATACATAGTTTGTAAAGGCAAGAGGAGAAATCGCTGGTTTAAAAAAAATAAAGTGTGGAAATTCCGCAAAAATATTCAATCCCATTATTTATAGTGCAAGTTTATTTCCTTCTTCTACCTATATACATTTCACTGGGTGTAAAATAATTATTGTCTCTTTGAAAAAAGCAATATAAAATGTTTAACCATTCACAATAATACTAAATTCCAATACGAACACGATGACAAAATCAATTCAAGTAACGTAATACGTACCATAACCTAAAATGAATTTCCCGCCTATCATTTTGTTTTTGGATACTTAAAACCAAATAAGAATGTCAACCATATTGAATTGAGCATGCGCAGAACCGATACGTTGACAGCTCTACCATGGGCTACGGACAGGCAGTGATTGAACGTAGACATAAACGCAGAACTGAAATATCAACGATTCAATTCATGTGGAAGAAGGTTTTTGTAGTAAAATCCATGGAAGTTAGGTTAGGTGAACACTCAATGATTTAAAATGTAAACAACCAAATAAACAGCATAGTCGTACTTAAATGTATTTGGCATTGCATCAACTCTTCAGATTCAATGATATAAGCCTAAGCTTATTGGGTATATGTCGTGTCAAAATTATTCTCATTCCAATACCTATAATACAAACGTCGTTTGTCATTTTTCAACGATAATTACAACTGAAATAAAAAGCTCCTATATTTAGCTGGTAGCGCTTTACATGTGGTCGGATTTGCAGACAAACATCAAAAACTAATAAAATAAGAACACATTTAAAAAAAGTCAAATATTTTTAACCCCTATTGTTCGATATTGGAACCTTCCTTTTTAATGTTGGTATCACTGACTGACACATGTCAATGACCAGCTGGAATTCAGATATTGTCATGTCATCTGTCAGTAAAATTAGACCAGTAAGACAACGGTGAAGATAAAAAAGAAGAAGCGTTGGAAATTAAATATTCTGTTCCAGTTACTGTCATTAATTTTGCCATTATTTCTAATTGGATCTAATAAAATCGATATTACGACAATCTAACAGTTCAAAGACCAATAATTATTTCCACCCAGCTTGTTTTTTCAATTAAATGATTCATCTAATATTCCGACTCTTCGAGAAAATTTAATAACATTAGGTACTAAATTATCACTACTTGTTTTTTTCGTGTTACTCGAGCACGAACTTCAACCGGCGCTATTCGTCGTCTGTATCTCCTTCGCTTGAATAATCTTGAATGGGAATCGGCCTCGCAAATGGCGCCGATGTCATTTGTCTGAAATGCAAAAACAAATTTCACTACACCAAGCAAAAGTATTCTTTGGACAATCATTTTTATCTCACAACCACCATTCAAGGAACATTAAGAGAAGAAAATATATTGTTGGGACTTGGGAGTAAGGGTTATAGAAAAGGTATTGCGTACAACTTGTGGACAAAGTTACCTTTTACACTTGTTATGCAAACTACTATTATTTGATTCCCATGTATAAATCCAAATACCACAAAACTAAAAACCTAAGGCTTTGTGAGGACACTTCCAGTGGAACACATAAGGATTTTTAAGTACTTTTATTTACTAAATATTGGGTTACAAAGCCTAGACAAAATTATAATGTGTAAGAATCCTTTTTGTTACAATGACAACCGCTTTCTTCAAAAATCAAAGTCACAGATTGACAGACAGCGGTGCACACAGAACTATTCCGAGTAGCATAATAAGAACATAGAACATGTACCTATGTGTATTAAGAATTGCATAATCAACAAAAACTATAGGTTCGTTCCAACCACCAGTAATTTACAGTAATATTACTAATACACATGCGCAGTTGAAAAAAATCGTTCCAACCACCTGAAATTACTGGTTCGGAACTCTCGATTACTATCAGTTCTCTGTTCCATCTTCCATCCCGTTTGTGGACCAGTAAAATTACCGTTCAAACGATTCTTGCTTCATAGCGAGTATCGACAGTTCTGAAATTAAGATACAAGCGCAATGGCAACATTTTTATTTTAAACTGTCAAATTTGTTTTTTATGGAATGTGTAAATAGGATATGAAAGTGAGTTTTTAGTTTTGGAACTGTTGAAAATAGTGTGCACCATTTCTTACTGACTGTTTCTTTGTGTAGTCGTTGATAAAATAAAAAAGGGAAGAATGGAGTCCGAAACCACTTTATATTCCTCTAAGTGATTCTACGTATGATATAAATGAAAAATGGTCGAAATAGAACATACACATATTTTTGCCATTTACCTACATAATTATCAAGGTTACAAATACTTCTATTATTGTAATATTTTGATATTCGCTATGTGCGTACCCACTGTCGCCCCCTCGCGGCTTAAAAACGCAAGTTACGTCGGAGGCATTTACACGTAAAGCTTATGGAAGCAACAATTATTATAAAGATAGGGAGCCTTTTAACTTTTACAATGTAAATAATTTGAGAATTCAAGTGCCTAATGACATAATGTTCAGTATTTTATAAGCGACTGGGTTAGTAATCGTTTTTAAAATGTATTTTTTTTTATGTTAAGTGTAGCTTTTTAGGTTAGAATCAACGGAGATAAACGTTGCCTAAAATCATTAATAAAAATCGATTATTCCATTTGACATTCCAAGTGACATGAGCTGCTTCTTTATATGTGTATCGATTGCACACAAATGTTCTTGATGATTCATCTGATGATTTATAATAAATGTATTTATGAAAAAATAAACAAACTACATAAAATTGATGGAGAAAACATGACGTAAAGAATACTGTATCAGTGTGCACTGTATTTTGAAGTGAGGTTAAGACACTCACTTTACTTTTTTTACAGCTGCAATCCATTTTTTTCCTTTGTACCAACTTGTGTTGCGCAGTAGGAAACTTGTAATATTTCACATCACTGTTATTCCATCCTGTATTTTTACAATTACCAACACAATAACTGTCGTGCCTGATTTTCCCCTTTATTTACATACAATATACCACATCAGCCTCCGACCGAATTGCGGAAATTCACCACTGCGCGCGCTGGGATAGTTTCACCTATCCCCTCCAACGGTCGACACACAGCGAATAGGTGATATCATTAGTATTAAGTCTTACTAATTGGATATTTTCAGGTTGAAAGTGTCCATTTTGGTTTTTATAAGTTCGTTGTATTTATTTCTATGTATTTTCAAGCCTGAAGGCTTTATAATTACAAATAAAATGTCTTGTTTTATACTTTCATTTTATGATTGATGTTAATACAATAAAATATATACTCAATGATATTAAAATCAGTTTATTGTTCATGGCAAAGTATCTCCAGCAGCATCCCTAATAACTACTAAACTAGTTCAAAATACGTTCCAACCGTTTGGTAAGAGATTACCAGTAATTTTACTAATTTCTCTCACGCATGATTAAATACTGGTTACGTACGATAACAGAATTGCTGGTTGAAACGAACCTTATACACTATAAGAAAATTGTTTTGTAAGAACATTACGATAGCCAAATAACAAAAATAATTTGCACTCACGATAATCTCCTGTAGTGATTCAACCATTCCTCAACCATTTGAGCAACTAATAAGGGTCTTTTATGCAACAACTGTTGAGCCACTAAAATCCCGTTTTCTGTTTCGCATACGTCCAACCATTGTCGAAGTATTGCTTCTTCTCTACCCAACTGTCAGTTAAACAAAAATTGATTTGTCAAGTGTTTTATTATTAAACAAAATTAACAATACTTACTTCAGCTTCTGTTAGGAAGTGAATCGGTAGAAGTTTTCTATCTCTATCCATCAGAGGCAAGAAGGTACTTCGCATGTGATCGGGATTTATATTACTATGTTGTATCGGTGGCCTTGAGTCGATTCTACTGTACGGCTCAATGGGAACTAAAGCTGAAAAGTGACCTCTGGTGTAACCCAAAGCTATCGGAGTACGGATACAAAAACTCTGTTCCCACAATAAAGGTAAATAAACACCTGAAAATAGAAATCTGTAGAAACAAAAAATGATTCTTTGAATGGATTGTGTGTACCTTCGAATCGTGCGTAACCTATCGCCTCTCCCCTAAAACTCTTTACATACTTAACGCCGTATACGATTATAGGACGTCTGAGTACATGTGCTAGTGCAAAAACGTGCAATTGCTCAAGACTCGTTCCTGGTTGATTGGCTAGAGATAATAAACTTGTCCAATCTTCTTCCCATTGTCCCTCTTCTAAAGAATACTGAAGAAATGAAGCGTGACTTGATTCATATTCCTTCCATCTCGGATAAAATCTTTTAAACAAAATAACAAATAAAATAAATATAGTGTTATTGGTGTAATAACTTACAGATGTCCACCTTGACCTAAGCTCTCTGCCAGGGCTCTTCTTAGCATATTGTCTCTATCAAAAACACCCCACGTAGCTTGCATCACTGAGTCTAGAAGACAGTCACCCGCAGATCGGTTCCATAAGGCGTAAAGTCTGGAACCCAAACGAACAGTTATATCCAAGGACCAATTAATCACAGCTGGATCGGTTTCTAGTTGTTCTTGGGCATCTTTGTCGAGTAATTCGGTGAATAATTGTTCTTGGACTGTTGTTGGGAGTTCGTCAACTTCTAAAATAACAAAATATGATTAGTTGAACAATAAAACTTTTCCTACGATCACTACCCAAAGTAGGCTTTTGCACACTCAAATCTAACCGCAAAGTTGATGTTTTCCGCGAGCTGTCATAATTTGACATTAATGTCGCTCTTAAGCAGAAAGTAGCCTAATTTTTTTATAGATAAAAGACAGCTAGTAGTTATTTTGATATAAACTGTAGAATAAAATATTTAAGTTGATTTTCTAATATGTTAAAGCATCCAACAGTATTTTCCGTTATAATTTAATGAGAAATGGGGAAATCTAAAACATATCTGACATTAATGTGATAAGTGTTGCCTACGTACATAGGTACACGAAACTGCAATCTGGAAACTGCCAAGTACAAATTAATTTTATTTTGGTGTGATTGAAGAAAAAATATTGTGTGTATTTCGAACAGAAAGTCCTTTGGAAGTCTCGACTGCCAAAGTACTACTTTCTGCTCTTGATACACAAATAGCTATTGTTCTATTTTCTATAATTTACCTGCAGGTAATGTAAATGTGGGAAATTCTGTAACGAAATTGCATGGAAAATTTCCTTTCCTTGAACGAATCGTTGAGCCAAAATGTCTTCTTATATCGGCAGCTATGTCCGGAGCAACGTAACTAGGTACTCGTTTTACGCCAGAGCCGGAACCTTCTATTTGAGATAAAAGAACCGCTAATAAATCTTCTCTTTGAAATCTGCATAATAGAAATGTAACATTAGCTAGTAGTATAGTATATTATTCAATAGACATACCTTATAGCTAGATGGACTAATGTATGTCCAACATCAAAAGCAGAACTTCTGTTCAAAATGGCTACTTCTGATGCTGTAAGTGTTCGGGCTGGATCTCCTCCTGATGAAAGGTAAGCTTCCACTGGATTTGGGTCACCATCTATCACTCCTATGCAGGCATTCAACCAACGCCAATCGGCATTGCGACGAATGTGCCTCAACTTTCCTTCATTATCTAAGTTGTTTGGACTTTGACCGGAATCTAAAGTTTAAATTGGCTTAGAATAAAATGTACAATATTAATATTCATTTTTATATTACCCAATATATAATCCTTAAACCTAACATCTTGATTTAGTTCAGAGTCTGCAACTTGATCAGGTGAGGAAATTATTAGACTAGAAGCTTGCGATCGTTGACTAATACTTCCACACATTGCACACTTTAGAGACTTTGGCCAATTTTCATAAGTACATAACTAAAACACACAAAAAATATTTATAAAATGTTTTTAGAGGAAGTTTTTTGAAACTAAAACTAAACTTACATTACATATCCATTTTGCCTGTGATGATCTTCGAGAGTTCTCTATATTGGTTACACTGGCAGGGGGGCTGTTATTCCTAGACCTAGATAAACTTTGGGCTAAATCAGAGTTTTGTGAGATTCGCAAGGGTTGCATGTGTTCATGTAAAGATTGAGGTGATACGGATATACCACCACAAATAATACATATTCCAGACAAATTAAATGTGCATTTTGTACATTTTGATTTATTTTCAAGTGGTCCAGCTGCTGATTCAATTGTTGAAGAGAATTTATCATCTATGTTCATTTTGTCATCGTGTAATCTGAAACAAGCAGAATTATCCAATAAAAAATCATTTCACACTGGCATGATTTACTAACCTGTATATATCTTCATTAACAAATGGTCTGGGGCCTCTGCACATAGTGCATTTAACTGATGATGGAAAATTTTCATATGTACAATATTCACATGCCCATTTCTTTTCCACATCACTCATTTTGAGATCTATTTTGTAGCCTGATTATTGCAAATTAATCCAAGCTCTGCTCCACTTCTGTCATGAATTTATCATACTTATTCAATTTCAATATGAATTATTTTACACTAAGAGCTGCAATTCAAAGTAAATTAGCGTGACATAATGATTCCTATACCTGAAAACAAAACAAAAAAGTTAACTCTAGGATGCAAATTATACCTACCTATACAAAATTATCATTTTTTTGGAAAATATGAAAATAAGTATTGACAATAAACTTACATTTTGAAACTATTTGATATAAGTAAAAACACACACACAAAGTATTTACTTTTTTCAGAAATACAAACAAACAAAATTAGTACAATATTAGTACATATTTTTTGATGTAAAATCAATTTTGTCACTGGCTTACTGCTGAACGATAAAAATACACCATATTAAAAATAACCAATGAGGTTTTACATTTTCCCAAATTAATCTTCTGATCAATTAAAATGTTATTCAAAATTGGCATGTGTACAGGGTACAATGCCAATGTCATATATAAATATACTTAAAAATATTCCAGTAAATACGTATGTTTATGTATTTAAAAAATGTTAAACTATAATAACAACTTTCAGGAGTTCTACATAAAATATCCATTTCTCTCACCTTCAACAATAGGGTCATAAATTGAGAGGAAGGCACAGTGATAAAATGTACGTGACGATTTGAAAACAAATAATTTAGATACCATTTGTATAAGCACTACACTAGATTAACAAAAATAACGAACTAAATGTCACAAATACCTATATTGACAAATTATATATTATGACTTGTGTTGCTTTGTTACTGTTTTTCTTTTTCATGAAAATGGACAACAAAATGTCATCTATACGTCAGTGATGTCGATAAAAAAGAAATTAATTCTTCTTTTTCAATATTTAATGATCTTTACTCAAGCAAGTAGGACGCTACCTTGAAAGATTACTGGCTCCAAATAAAAAATAACCATTGGTTATTACTTATTATTAACAGCATAGCATATACAGAAAAAGGTTTTTATTTCATAAAATTGTCCATTCAAGGATTGATAACATTTTTGCCAGATTGCTTTTATTGAAACCTTTTATACAGCAAGATATACAGCTACTATATCATCTGGTCTACACTAAATAAAATTTACAGTAACAGTTGAGTGTCAGTATTTTAATAAAAAAAACATTTCTTTATAATCAATAAAAAAAGTTATAAGGTTACAATTTTTTCATTGTTCTGTTCGCTGTTAATATACAATTCTCATCTATGCTAATAATTAATTTCAAACAAAACAGCCAGAATAGTAGAGTATATTTATATAGAATATAGATATTTACAGTGATATCATTTTTATCTGCACGTTCTTGCAAATTAATTATGTATATTTATACTTTATACCTTTGTCAGTGCAAAATGCTCCTGATTTTTTAGTTTAAATTAGTTTCCTGATTACAATGCATATCTAATCAATCAGTTAATAAACACGAATACAAAAGAAATATTAATCACTATCAAATTCTTCATTTTCATCAATTACTTGTGAAGTAGAATCAAGTGTGAGTTCTGCAGTGTTTAAATTAACATCATCATCTAAAACTCTACTTGGTTGTTCTTGATTACAATTTTGTTCAACACTTAGGTGTGATGTTTTTGTATTTTGGCTAGATACTTTACTACTATTATTACTTTCCACTATACTTTTCAGTTGTAACCATTCAATATCTGTCTGGATGATTTCTCTATCAATTTTATCAACTAGCTCTTCAAGGATTTTATCTAATTTCTTTAACTTTTCAAGAGTTTGGGTTTCAACTTCCATTTTTAAGGGATATTAAACTTTTGACTTTTAGGTTATGTTATTGATGACACATAAGATAGAGCAAGAAGTTCTATACAAAAATTAAGATATGTTTTATGCAAGCCACCTATCGAGATGTTGACGTACTTTTAACCCTAGATTGCCAATTTACGTACAGTTTTTTTTAAATCTCAAAAAACTAGCCTATTATTGGTATTCTCGTTCTGCCGCTCCAGCAGTGCATCTCCCAAAACCTCAACATTCGGCTGCCGACGATTTTTTGTTGTGGCAGTTGTGGGTTGTAAGTTACCGAATAAAGAGTGATTATCAACGCGTAAATTTTACGTATAGTTGGCAATCTAGGGTTAAAGAGCCCAAGGATGATAGATTGAGAATACCTACACCATCTATGATTTAGAGGGCCAGCACAACACTTTTAACACGTTTTGCAGCTTGCATGGATTCTGCAGGAAATAATTTTGAACACTCGCAGGATTTAGGAAATGTTTGTTATTTTTGAATAAAAATAAGCTGCAAAAGTTATATAATTAATTACTTTTCCCTAAATTGAAAGGTTTGAGACAATTTTTGCACATATTTGAGATGTACTTAAAATTTACGTATTGTTGGCATCAACGTATATATTTTCAACGTTGGCATTCTAGGGTTAATTGTAACTGAAAGAAGCATTATGAATTATGATTTATTTTATAAGTAGATAGAGATAGTCTTGAGGGTTAAGGTATAAGAAATAAGAATAAAACAATTTCACAACAATATTGTATGGAAAACCCATTAACTTTGAAATATACCATAGACGTCGGTGGTTACCACGAAAGTCAAATAAAACAATTGATATCGGTTAAAATTAGTTTATTGTTTTACATCAATTAATTCATCGAATACAATAAATATAAATATTTCCTGTGACAAAAGTTCAAAAAAGATATAAATTCATAATAAAGTACAATTCTTTGAAAAAAAAACCTAACTAAAATATATTTACGAAAAATACAAGTATTACTAATCGCTACATCTACCTAGCCACTTCAGACACCTCTGACTCATTTAAACTATTGGCAGTTGTTACTTTGTTGTGTGCTACCACATTTTTACATTTTAATTTAAGTCTTTTAGCCTGCAGTATCTTTTTTGGTTTTTTCTTTCTTTTCGGTCTAAATTCATCTTCAAAATCTGATGCTGTAATACAAAAAAAAAGATAAAGCGAACCATCCGCCTCGGTAAAATCAAAGTAGATCCAAAGCTGAGCTGTGTAGAAAAACATCTAAAAGATGCCGGACTTACCTGTCGCACTTGAAACTGTCTCATTTTGTGATTCGTTATCAGCTTCCGTTGCAGGGTTGAAAGTACACGAGTCAACAGCAAAATCTACATTTTCATCTTCGAGCGCTACATTATTTGTATTTTTCTTCAATTGTCGTAGCCTTTCAAGTAGCGAAACGTCATCCACGTCATCGTCGTTGTCATCTGTCGTAGAAGTAACAACGGCTTCGTCAGTTGTCAGATGATTCCTCTTTTTTCTTAAAGTCACATTGCTAGTTTGAGGTTTTATCTAAAACATACATGTACATTTTAAATTGTTGATCCACGGCTTTTATATCGAGATTCTCAATTCTTAAGGTGAAGAAATCGTTGATACTTACATTAGTTGGATCGTGCGTACTACATACGAAACCCAATAAATTGTCGTATCGAACATTTCCTTCAGAATGCGGTGGACAGAAGGAATTTAAACATTTCACACAACACCGTATGGTTCTCTTCGAACATATGTTACAATAATGCCAAGGACATACAAATTTTTTACCTAAAAATAATCATAATCCCATATAATAAGTAAACTATAAAATCAATATCTACGAACTTACCTTCTGGCATTTCTTTTAATTTTAAACATCTAAAATGATAAGCTTTATTACAAATTTTATTACTACATAAACTAACGTTGCCCTTCTTTTGACATTGGTAACAAGGTGGCAGCACCAAGGGTTTCTCCGGTTCCTTTTTCTTTCTCTCTTTCTTCGGCTTCCTATTTTCATTTATCTCCTGCAAATAATATACTAAACGATAAAGTATGCTCATACATTTAGTGAAGTAACTAGAACAGATTATTCAAGAGAAGCCATAAACAATCACTGAAGTAATATTTATGTCCTGGTTTTCTTTGTTTAAAACAACGAGATAAAAAAGAAAGAGGAGAGAACATAACAGTATAAAGAATCATCGACCAAAGTGGCTTCTGAATATGGCCAACTTCCGTAAACAAACCAGAGGCGTACATTAAATTATTCCATTAGGGGAAACAAAAAACTCTCATAGGCATCTTTTTAAGGAGGTACGTTTTGTTGATACCAGATTTTGGATCTTTAAAAATTTTATAACACTATTGTACAACTCTATATCAACTTACATTTATACTAATACTCATAAATAACCTTTCTAATACTGAAAATCACTATTTTTTTAACGAGGCTTTTTAATTTGACACATTCTTAGAACATAAAACAGACAGGAAGGAGCATTTACCAAATAAGTTTGCGTCCAAATAGGTGGTTGCAAATGGCGAATAGTCGTTTTCGTTTGGACAGTGGCGTACTGTTTGTATAGGGTGTTTTGTCGAAAACACTTAAAAGGCAATTATATCTTTATTCAAGATTAAAAAACTGACATTCAATAAAATTATATTGACATCTTATCAAAACTTTTTAGCATCTAAGTAACTTCAAGAAAATCTAAACTAATCACTAACATTCTCCGGGCCTCCCGAAATTGAGCTGCTTTTTTTTAATAATATTAATTTAGTGATTGGTCTTCTGTATTCCCCCAATGATGTCTTCACGTTTACGACTTCACTATGGGCACAATTTGTTTAGCAAACATTGGAGGTCCTTCTAATTGATGTCCTACGCTTTGGCACCAGCATACAGGATAAATATCAGGACTTTCACAGTCTAACCATTCATCGTACTCCTCTTCCCATCCATCAAAATGAACTTTTAGTTGTCGTCTAGCTTCTGTTGCTATACATACTAGCCGAGGGTCCATAAGATCAGCTGCCTCAATTTTCATACCTTGTTGGAAACCATGTAACGGTATATTTGTATTAAATAAAGAAGGATCTGCCGGTCTGTTATTTGTTTGGGCCAAGTACGATCTCCAATCAAAAGTTATAGCGTCATAACCTTTAGGTGAGGTTAAGGGAATATCGTACTTTTCGCAGAATCCCACGGAAAATATACAGGGAGATTTCACATGATAACAAAACCAGTCGGCACCAGTAACGTCAGAATCGTAAGTATCGATGCGGATCATGATGTAACCAAAATTTAGATCGTCCATGACTGTAGCTACGCATATAGAAGAGAGATTAAGAGGGACGGTGACTTCTAATTTTACTCCTTTACAAAAACCTGATTGGGAGTTTTCGACGAAACCAACTTGGTAAGGGTTGAAGAGCTCTTCGGTGGCGTAGTCGTCGTCGAATATACCTTGATTGACTCTTTCTAGGTAATTAACTAGAGCTACCAAATGATGATTTACCTCTTCCACCCATCCAACGGGGTGTAATAGTGGCGACCAAAAGTGACACCAAAAGCCGGCGTCACCTGGTGGCATGTCGTAATATTTAACGTTCAATCTTTTACCGACTATTTTGTGTACGATTGCCAACTTAACTTGGGAGATACGATTTTTATCAACAACTTCAGGATTAAGGCCACATTCGATCCTGGATTTGAGACTTTCGGTTGCTTTATTGCTAAAATTCAAAGGCAAAGTGGCACCAGTCAATCGTTTTCTCAAAAAATCCTTCCATCTTCCTATCTTCCTACCTTCGATTGTCTTTGGAGGTATCAAAGGATTTCCTCTCGTAGAACACCATCCGACAGGATGTACTTCATTCGAACAAAATGATACCCAAAAATCTTTCGAATTGTTAGATCCAAATCCTTCGTATCTTAACTGTGCTTTATATCCTACAATCCTCATCACAGCTGCTACCAAAAAGAAATCGGCCAAACCTTCAGATACATTCTCGCAGTCTGTGTTTTCTACTGCTACTTTCATACCAACCATAATATTGTCCCAAATATCAGCCATGGGGGCGTACTTGAAACAAGTAACAGGCGCAGCGATGCCGTCTTTTTGAATGGTTATTACTGAAGGATCTGTATTACTCTGATAGGCAATTGGTGTTTTCAAGACTAGACCTGGATACTTTATCGGCTTTATTTTCCTGGTTGGACAAGGCAGTGTTTGGGTAGAAGTTATTATCATATATACAGGGTGAGAGCTATTTTTATCCATATAACTAGAGTCGTTACTTTCATTTTTCATGTCTAAATAGACCATGGCATAATTTTCTATTGTGTCCATATTTTCTTCCTCCATAAAACGGCAAGTTTCTGTCGATCTTTTAAATAATGTGAAAAACATAGGCCATTCTTCAACATGGCCACCAAATGTTGGAAGATCTTTACCAATCACAGATCTTATGGACATTCTATTGCAATTTTCGGTAGGATTGTTTTCAGATACTGACTTAAATGCATTTGTCATAGTTCGAGTAGCATTTAAAAATTCATTTGTTATAACTTGAGTAGCAGCTGTAAACTCTTTGGTCAGATGACCAGCTACTGAGGGTAACGGCTCGGGCAGCTTATTTCTAGAACTACGACGGTCGTACATGTCTTGTACTGATTCACCAACTTGCGAAGATTTTTCATCTTCCAACCACCATTTCACTTTATCATGAGCACAAGGTAACTCATCCATAGGGATAGCAGCAGCTGACTTGTTACTTTTGCTAGAAATACTACGACTTTCTAAACTCCCTTCTGTAAATTTATCTTTTTCTATGGCTGCTTGTATTTCCAATTCAGATAGTTTTCTTTCTAGCTCTTGCCTGTCAAATTCTTTCTGACGCTCTAGCTCTCTTAAATCATATTCTCGTTGTAGTTTATTTATTTCTTCCAACTTTCGCAGATCAATTTCTTTAATTTTTCGGGCAGAATAAGAGGTTTCCGTTTTTGACTTGTGTGACATTTCCTCTTTTCGATTCGGTGATGTTCTTACTGCTTTGGATTTGTTTGAATTATGTTCATCAATGTTATTAATAACTATATTAGATGGAGAGTATCTAATTGGCGGCACACCTGCATTAGATCTACGTGTTCTTCTTGACTTCATTTCGTCGACTGACATATTGTAAGTATTCCAAAATTATTTTATTCTCGGCAAGACTGAGATCACAATAAATAATATGGATTCTTAGCTTCGAAGGACCATAATGTTTTGTCGAAAACACTTAAAAGGCAATTATATCTTTATTCAAGATTAAAAAACTGACATTCAATAAAATTATATTGACATCTTATCAAAACTTTTTAGCATCTAAGTAACTTCAAGAAAATCTAAACTAATCACTAACATAGGGTATGTGATATGTAAAATTTTAAAATTGTAGCTTATTGAAATGTATTAAATATAAAACTATAAGCTGTCCTATGTCATATACAAACAATATTGTATAGGAGCAATGAAAATTCGAATATAGAATGATACTTCTGATAATACTTTCGTTTAAACTTATTTTCACCAAAAAAACTACATAAACAATCTACGTCAGTCAGCGTCAACTTCACAAATAAGTCATAATTAGGGTGTTGCAAATGGCGACTTCCGTCGCACTTTCTTATACAGCTAATGAATGACAAGACTCCTTGCTGTTTTATGTTCTAAGGACACATTTCAGTATATTAAGTTTATCTATGTTGACACAAGAATTGATGACTAATGTCACTAATGTGGCTTCTCAATATGGCGACTTCCGTCGAAAGTTGGTTAAATCACTAACATGAATATCTTTATAGCTGAATACACATGACTAGAAAGTCAAGAATACATATTTGTATTCTGTGAAAAATTTTTAATTTTTTTTAAAAACGCAGAGCGCTTTCGGCTGTTAAGCCATCTTCAGTGCTATACTCGTCAGGTATTTGTTACAAGAAACTTTTCGACAACACATTGACGTCACAAAATAAAATATCTTAAGATAACATTAATTTAAAATAATCCCCTGATTGGGGTAAACTGTATTTAAATTTTGAACATTTTTAAAATTGTTTAAATTGTCTTCAACTAATACACGAACACGTGTTAGTATAACGGAAGTTAAAGACACTTGAAGACACTTCAACTTTTTAAAAATGTTCAAAATTTAAATACAGTTTACCCCAATCAGGGGATTATTTTAAATTAATTTTATCTTAAGATATTTTACTTTGTGACGTCAATGTGTTGTCGAAAAGTTTCTTGTAACAAATACCTGACGAGTATAGCACCGAAGATGGCTTAATAGCCGAAAGCGCTCTGCGTTTTTAAAAAAATTAAAATTTTTACACAGAATACAAATATGTTTTCTTGAAATCACTAACACGCTTAACTTCCCTCTTTTTTCTTTTACCTCCTTGGTTTAAAAGCAGGTAATTCATAGAGGGAGATTCTATTTTGTCAACCTACGACATTTTATAACCTCAAACTCCAGCTGTACGCAAACAGGAGGAAGTTAACCTTTCTTTCTATTACATGTACCTTAATAACATAATAATATTTCACTATGAACTTTATGATGATATGTTTTTGACTAATTTTATTGAAAAAAAAAGTTTCAACATGTCACCCAGTTCAAGAATCAATCAATATGTTACTATCCTTTACCTTTTAACAAAACATACAATTATTTAGCTTCAAACATCATTTTAAATATCATATTTGACAAGTGACCTACTTACATTTTTCACCTTAACACCAATGAATCCACTACAATTAGGTGCACCGCATTTACATACTTTTTTCTCTGTTCCCGTACATTCTAAATTGTAATTAAACGTTAATTCAGTATGAGCGGGGATATCCACATTAGCAAACAAACCAACCCTGGTATCACCGTTTACAGTCCATTTTTGTGTTTCACAATTCGGTTGGCAACAATGATTCATGAACCTCGCCATATTACCTGTCAAATAAACAAATAACATTTTAAACATTTAGAAACTTGAATTAAACTTTGAAATTGTTACCTTTAGGTCCAGCATCGATCATCCTATCTTTATGTATCGTGAGAAAATAGTAGTTTTCTTCTTTTTGAGCGTGCATTTTTAATATCCTTCGCTGGTATTCTTCGTCATCGATAAGTTCTCCAACGTATTCGATAACAAACTGTCCTTTTTTTATGGGTTCCAGTGTCTTCAGTCCCCATCCCCTCGCTTCTGTTTTGTATGGTATCAACAGAGGGTATTCACGTTGTTCGAATGACTGGTTTTTACAAAGTTTACCAGCAGGACACACTTCGGGATTGCACTCTGTTAAAAGTAACCTGCAATTGTATACTTTTTAAAATACATATTTTTACCAACAACTTTGGCTTGTTATAACAAGAATATGTAACAGTTCTAAAAATGTATTCTACTTTAAGGCTTGTACCAACAATTTTGGCCTGTTTTTACAAGTTGGTGAGGAATAAGTGGAAGTTTAAAAAAATCTATAGCCTGTTTAAGCTTTGACCAGTTCTAACATGAATGGATAGAATAAGTGTAACAATTTAAAAAATATATTTGTTTGTACATACCTGTTGAGACAATTACTATCTGGTCCACATGGATTGATTTGGTTTGGATTACAATCACAAGCGGTAGTATTACTTAGATCTAATTCCATAAATCTGACATTCCCCACTGGTTTACTAACTTTAATTTTTATATAAGGAGGTGGTTTCATTGAATTTGCCGATTCAGCTGATTGTGTAAGTTTAAACTCTAAAAGATAAACAAAACAAATCGTTATACAGATTGCGAAAAAGCTTATCGAACCGTGCTGTTTACACAAGTACGACAAGAAAAATATGAGAAAAACAACTTGAAAGAGAGAGAAATAGTTGTGCGCGCGCATCGAGGCGTGTACTTAGTTCCAGAGGCTGGCCGAATAGTGATTGTCCCACTATTTTAACCGCTTTTGCCAGCAGCGCAGATTAATTTGTGCAAATGATATTTTTGTCTCGTTATCGTTGACTTTTTTTCGAAGTCATGCACAATAGGTAAAACTAAACACTTTCATCCGGCAACTTTATCCTTTACAGAGAGAATTCACTAGTTGGTGGTATTCAGTATATTCCCAACATGGAAGGAGTGAGGGTGTTGAAAAAATAAAAAATACAATCGTTATTACGTAGACTGTACAACTTAGAATTCATTTTTGTCAACTTGATCGTTTCTGACCAAGTTGACAATTAATTTCTAACTACTATATGATATTATTTTAGCCATTGTATCTTGAAAATAAAACAGTATTTCTTGAGAGAACCATAATTAATAAACTAAAAATCCCTTCCATTAAAAAATTGAATTGAAAAAATAAAACAAGTAGGTACCTACACCTATTCTAAACATAAAATATAAACTTCTTGAAAAAATTAGAATAAAAATTCATTCTAAAGGTCAACATAGTTTTAATGAATTAAGTGCTCAAATAAACCAATCCATAGGGGCAAACAACATTCGGCCAGACTCTGGAACCAAGTACACGCCTCGATGCGCGCGCACAAACAATATAACAGGGACTTCATGTTCATCGACTAAATTTAGCTATAAATAAGTAGTAGTTATAAGCCGAATTATTACTTACGTTTTTTCATCTTATGAGCAACTACAGCTTCTCTCACAGCTTTTAAAAAAGCAGCTTCGACTTTCTTCTTAGTACTAAGAGCCGTATCTACAGTATCGCCCTCTTGAAATAAAAACGCTCTACCTCTATTCATCCAATAGTAGTTGTAGGTGCCGAAAAATTTTACGACAAATTCACCAGAACTGTGTTTAACATTATAAACATTTTGTGGGACTTCGTTGGGAAAAATTATAAGAGCCGGCCACCATTTATAGTAACCTAGTTTCACCCAAACGACTTCATCGTAAAGTGGAAGCCTTCCGGATTCGCAATCTTCACATATGAATCTGTCATCATCTGTCAAACTAACCGTCATACATTCCGGGTGAACACTAAAAAGAGATTTTTACATTAAAATAGTCAAAAAAAACTTTTTCTACAATCACATTGTAAGAGGAGAGAAAGAGATAAAGAAGAATGAGGGAGAGGTGAGAAGAGATATTAGAGAGAGGTATAAAATAGTTTTCTTCAATTGCGAAGCTAATTAAAGAAGATGAAATACAATAGAAATTTGTAGTCACATTAATTTACAGAAAACTATTCGTTTTATTTTATCATTATAGGATTTTCACGATAAAAAGACGATGATGTCATTTTTAGTTACTTTCCTGCTTATCAGAATAAATATAAATTTACCAACCGTAAATACAATTTATCCTCAACAGCCAAGGCAATTTACAGCTAACGGGTTGGCAAAACTTCAAGACGTTGTCAGATCAACTGGTAAAATACCCCAGTTTGTTTTGACGTTTATCGACATTCGATCATCGTCTAATATTTACAAGTTTTTTTTGGTGCTTTTAAATTCATTGTTTCTTCAAGATTCAAAAAACAGTTATTTTCATAACTAATTATTTAGGCAAATCTGCAGTGTGTAGTTAATAAAATGCCGAAGCAGCTGAACAGTAAATGTCAATAGATGGTAATATCTTTGTTAAGTTATTTTGAATGAGAATGCCAAAATGGGGGCCGCTTTATTATTATTAAGAACCGTCAATCTAGCATCAGATTGACTTTTTTAGTTTTCGTTAAGTAAAGAAAAAAATACAGCTTGGCAACATCACAATATTTTGTTTTGCAACGTCATCGTCTTTTTATCGTAAATAAACTATATAAGAACAGCCGGAAAATACTGCAGATGGCGCTACAAGACAAAGGGGTGTGTTGTTGGTCTAGGATCTGATGCTAATAGTATTTCGATTGACATGCACTGATTGCACCAAATAATATCTCGAAGCTCGTTTGGTTCAGAAAGTTGACAGTGCAATCGGACAACCGCGTGTACTTTAGGGCAATAAACGTAAATGTGTTGACAGGCAACATTACCAACAAAATGAAACAGAATAAACCATACGACAATGACATCTTGGTGCAACCAATCGAGAGCACTATCAATGATCGTGACCATGTTCGAGGTTATAGCCAATGTCCGATATTTTTTGACGTTACAGTCGCTGCTAAATGGATAAATGATTATTTATACACTTTCTTACCTGGTTGGACAAGTTTCGCAGCAAATCAAGTTGCCACCCTGATTGCACAAAAGACACCAAGTGGTGTTAATCGTATACGGTTTGTTGCGTTTACTTCGATGTCTCGGACAAATAATTTGAGTGGAAGTTATTATTTCCGCACCGGCGGGCACGCACAAATTAGTGGAATGATAACTAGAAGGACAACAAAGACACTTGACGATTTTATCACCGGAACATCTGGAAGTGGCGGCTCGGGGATCGTCCGAAGCGCACGTATGACAAACGTGTTGCGGACATACGAAACTATCGATCTCTTCTTGAGAATATCGGTTTTTGGTGGTTTGGATCACGGACCATTGCGTTTGCGGCCACAATTTCAAACACTCCGGATGGTAAAATCGAGAACATTGATACAACGAACATTTTTGTCGTATATAAGAACCTCGTTTCGAAACTACTTCGTTGCAGATGAAACAATATGGATCGACGTCTTGTACGCAGAATCCGCATTTGAAATTTTTCGGGTTGATGTTTTTGTACGCTTCGGTATTTTCGGACATGTCTGATTGTTTGCTTTGTCTACTCGAACTGCTTCTCAAACTCTCCGAATCTACGTTGTCGGTTTCTTGTTTTAATTTTTTATGTCCGTTAAAAGTTTTGGTTTCTATTGGTTCGCTGGGAAAATCTTTATTTTCCGTGGAATGTTGTCTGGAGGACGACGGCGAATCGGCCGTTACATGTTTCATTAAAGAATTTCTCTGTTTCGATTGGGTTTTCGATTCTTTTTTAGCAGATATATTATTTTTAATTGACATATAATTAGAATATTCACAATCTGCTGTTACATGTTTAATTTGTTGAACGGTTTCAATTATTCCGATACTTTCACTTGAGGAATTTTGAATACCGTCATTCTGACCACCTGGTGAATCTGCAGTAACATGCTTGATAGGTTTCGCAGTAGAAGGTAGCGGAATCATATTATCCTGCAATAAGGAATCCAATTCTTTATCCAACTCCATACTTTGTTCCGAAGATCTTCGAACGCCTGCAGAAAACAAATCTTGACATTTTGCTGAAAAACTACTACAAACCAAAGGAATATTTCTTGTGGGTTTTTCATCTGATGATGATTCGCTAAGGATATCGGTATATGTAGTTGATTCGAATTTTTTCATTATTTCTTTCATTTTAAAGTCGATTCGTTCGCCTAATGTCATATTCTCAAAATCTGGAGGAAACGTTTTTCTTGGAGGGGTTTCATATATAGTCGAATGTATTGTTACTATTTGAACATGGTTGTCAACGTCCAATTGGTTTCCTAAAAACGTAAATATTAATAAAATACTACCAGATATTTCAGTACTTCAAAATATGTTCACTACGATGAGTTAAAACTATCTGTATATGGTAAAATACTTATAGTGAAATCATGAAAATGTCTACGTTTGGATTTTCGGATACGATCTTTTTAACTAAAATATTTTCAAATATGGCCGACTTCCTGTTCTACCGGAAGTCGACTGTAACTTTGTTATTTTAAATGGAGCACCCTGTATATTAATACATTTTTAAAATCTACATAAAATTTTAGTATACTTATGTCTGAAAACTTTTTTCGAAGAATGCATACTTTTTGATCTATCAATTTTTTTTGTAAAAAATTTGACCGTTGCAGACCCTTATAAATTATTTTTTTACGAGGATACCCTTGAAGATTTTAAAATGGTTTCTGCTCGGTTGCTTTTAGGTATTTGAATCTATGTTTAAAAATTTTTCCTTTTATACAGGGTGTGTATGAAAAGTTGAAATCATAAATATCAAATTTCTTTTTTTTTAAATAGAACCACCCGGTTTTTTCCATTTCAATGCATTCAGGGGTAAAAAATAAGGCAAATTCACGTATACTTTCCTATACCTAAACCTCACCGTTATCCAGATGTTAAATGTTTTCTGTAAATTTTTAGAGATGCAGGTGTGGTCTAAATTTTATTTCGGCCTGTTGATACAAGCACATTTTTTGTAGCATATCTTATTATTGTCACAAATGGTTTAATTCGATTAACATTTGCTTGAAATGAACCGAATAGCTTCAAATTGTTAAGTATTCTTTTAAAAATGTGCGATTTCGATCGTGGTCTATCTGGATATCTTACTGCAACTAAAGCATTGTAACAACTTTGCCATATTTACCATATTTATCATACCATATTTACCATGCTTGGGTCAAAAAAGAATTTAGACCACACATGCATCTCTAAAAATTTACAGAAAACATCCAATATCTGGATAACGGCAAGGTTTAGGTATAAGAAAGTATATTTTAAAAATGTATTAATATACAGGGTGTTCTATTTAAAATAACAAAGTTGCAATCGACTTCCGGTAGAACTGGAAGTCGGTTATCTTTGAAAATATTTTAGTTAAAAAGATCGTATCTGAAAACCCAAACGTATTATAAGTATCTTGCCATATATACAGATAGTTTTAACTCGTCGTGGGACACCCTGTCTAACAGTTGCCGTTTAACAGCTGACACAGAACTATGACGGTGGACATTTTTCGAAGCACTCATTATTGTTTATTACTTAAGGTGGATTCATGCAACATCACTTTATTTAACTTATCCCAATTTAACTTATTATTTTCACTTAAGAAAGCTGACCTAGTTCGGGCTCCATAACTTTAGCTATTACTTGGTAACCAAGGCGCATGCGCAAAAGATCCTAATTATTATGTTTTGAGAATGACAGACCCGGAATGTCACAATTGTCACAACTCTCACATCATTGTTTGTGTTCTGTAATGAATGGGAATGTTTCCGTTTCCTTCTCAGACCACACTTCCGTTGAAGTTTGAATGTTTGAATTTGAATTGAATATTTTCGGTTTCCACTCTGATAAGTCAAGTTTGTTACAAACCATTCGAATATCAGACATGATTGGAAAGAACGTCAGGATGTTGAAGAAAAAAAGTTCATCTTATAGCAGCAACATTATTACTATCTGCTTCTGCGTTGGTCATCCCTAAAAGTAGGATACGCGGATTTGGGGTGAAGCCTTTCCTCAAAATTGTCTGTCTATTTAAAGGAGCATGATTAGAAGGATTTTTTTTATACACAAGAATGACACCCAAAGTCATTCGATTATTTATTGTCAATCCGTTTATCAAATTTTCATTATATTTATTCATCAGCTGTTTATTTAATCAGTCATCAGCATTTATGTCTGGTGTTCTATGACCCTATGTTTAGGCACATGCGCATACGCAAAATTACTGAAGAATCTCAAGTGAAAAGAGAAAATTTGTCGAACTTCTCAAGATAAATTAAGTAATTGTTTGAATGCTTGTGTTATTTGTGTATACTTCATCTTATTAAGATAAGTTAAGTTAAATTAAGTGATGTTGCATGTATGTATTTTGGGGTAACATTCACTGAGACCTAAAAGATCTATTGTACTCCCTTACTTCTACTTAGTTTCTGAGGAGAGTCTCAGAAACTAGTAGCTCCTTTATTCCTATTTCCCGGAGGAATTTTAGGATGACTGCAGGCTTCAGCATAGGTAAATGTTCCTCTTCTATCCAGTAATCTCCCTCTGTGCTCTAGGATTCTGAAGTGCTGTGCAGTTAGACAGTATGTGGAAGGAGGTTTCTTCTTATCTTTCTTATTATTCCTCCTCCACTATTTCAAACTTTTTCAGGTGCCCATTCAGGCGACAATGTCCCGTTAGGATCCCTGTTAAAACTCTTAGCGCAGTTTTACTTTTAATTTTGCATTCATTTGATCTCAACAGGTTGTAGTCACCCAGAAGAGTCTTTGATTGTATAAGTCCTACTAGATCCAATGGTCAGATCTTCCCTTTTTCTCGGCTTTACCTATTTCTTCCAATATTACATTGGGGCTGATTCCACAAAAGGGTTCAGGCCCCCAGACAGGTATTTCAGTCCCCCTCTTTGCTAGTTCATCTGCTATTTCATTTCCTTCTATTCCAATATGTCCTGGTGCTGGTGATGTTGCATTAATCCACCTTTATACTGTTTAAATTGATAGATACTGTGTATTTTTAAATGACAACTTACCCGATGAACTGGCAGCTTCTGCTTTTTCCGTTTTAATCGATTCTTCCTTTTCAAGTTTAATAGCTCTTCTTATTTTCTTCCTCTTCGGGTGTTTTTCTAATAGAACTTGTGTTGCACAATAAGGATGATAAACTCCATGACATCCTCCTTTACATTTTAAAACTTCTCCGAAATCAAAACAATATTGACAGACCTTTTCCTTCGGAACACCTTTGAATAGATTATTCCTCTTAAATAAAGACCTTTGTTCATCCAAAGTGTACGATCCGAAATTTCTCAAAGTATTGAAATTTATTTTATATTCTTCTTCTGAATATTCATCTTTAATAATTATGAAATCGACAGTTGCTTCAGTATCGTTACTAGTGGATGAATCTGTTTTAGGTGAAGAAGTTGGGGAATTTTCTTGCATCTCCTTACGTGATGATTTTTCTTTTGATGTTGGAGTTGATTCTTCAGATTCAAGTTTAATTTTCTTTTCTTGACCGTTGTCTTCTGGATCTTCTAGACTTTGTGATAGTTTTCGTTTTATTACTTTCTTTAATACATTAGTTGAACATTCTCCTTCTTCTGACTCTTTATTAAACGATTCATCCTTAATACATCCGGTGTCCATATACCATAGTATTTGTTTATAAGTTAAATTTTGTGAATTCACAAACTCTACTTCTTCCACTGCCTTTGTCCAACGTTTGGAAACGTGCGGTTTGACTATGTATATTTGAAGATCCCCAGTATTTTTGTACTAAAAAATTATACATAACATGTAATTACTGTAAAATAACAGTCCTACTTTGATACTTACGTTTTTAAGATTTCTGTAGCACATTTCTAAGTCATCTCTACCTTTGAATCCAATTAGTTTTTTGCCGTTTATCCATGCCCTTCTTCCCTTATCGCCAAAAAATTTCACATGGTACATAAATTTATTTTTAACTAAAACAAAATAGAAAATGGCAAAATTAGTTTTCAAGCATTCTATAATTTTGTGAATCTCCGTCATTCTTTACAGACCAGTAAATCTGGGACACGCAACAGGATGAAATGATGAAAAAGTATAACTTTTTAAGAAATGCAATACTAGACTTGAAAAAAATGCCATCAAATTATACAGAGTTCGGTAAAAAACCGGGACCGGACAAATATCGCAGAAAATATAAATTTTTCGGAAAATCTTTTTATTCATGTTGTATTTTAGTGTTCTAAATAATAATAGATTAAACCAATCTTCAACATAACACTTGTATTGTGTTAAACTTTATTGTTTTTTGTTATTTCATAAATGGTCTAAGTGGATACTGATTTTTCTGTGAGAGTGGCTATATCTTTTTAACCACTCGGTATAGGATAGCAGAACCCTATATTTTCTGGAGGTTTAAAACGTAATCTATTTAGTTTCTCACAACAACCATGCCAAGATCATTAGTTTGAAGTTTAGAGAGAATTGCAGATGTTTGAAAATTGATTTAGCATAAAATTAAAGAAAATTGTAAATTGCACGAAAAGTATAATACCTAGGTATAGGACACCCTTACACTATTCGAAAGAGGAAATTTTTTTGAATATGATGAATTATTGAAATACAGGGTGTTCCACTTAAAATAAGCCTGATACTGCACATTGAATTTATTTATTTATTTATGCAATGATCTAATAATGAAACTGAAAATTCTGAACACCCTGTAAAGAGATATTTAGTACTCAATCGTGGAGTACATTAAACGAATATCCAACTATTTAGATGTAAGAGGAGATTAGCTAGAATTTGTTATATCAATGAAATATTAATTTTTTTTTCGAAATGTTCACATTTTTAAAAAAGTCGACATAACTCGGAACCCTCTGTATTTAGGTATAGGGAACCATTATGAAGGAGTATTATATTTTTTAGCGGCAATCATAAAATGCAATAAAATATAGGGTGTTCCATAAGAAAAAATATAACTTTGATACGCCACACTTTATTTCAAAATATTTTCAAATTATAATTTAAGTTGGAGTTAAATTTGTGGTATAAAAAGATTTTCCGAAAATTTTATATTTTCTGCGATATTTGTCCGGTCCCAGACTTTTGCCGAACTCTGTATAAAGATGGTTCAAAGCAATAGAAGATACTCAAGTAAGCAAGTATGTAGCTTGGCATAAATAACCTTGAAAGATCTGATTGATTTATTGCAGTCTATAATGAATTTAGAATACCATTCAATGACATTCTTTCCAAGTCTGTCGATGGTAATTGGATCCCATTCCCTTTTGCTGCTTAATTCTGTTATGAATGTCTTTGAAAAGTTATACTTTCTCATCATACCGTGAATTGGGGCAAATTTTGAATGTTCTTATAGGGTTTAAATGTGTTTCATTTACACTAATTCTATAAATTGTCTCATCTTTCTGTAGTGGTGTCAGAGTAGCTTGCTTGAAAATTTCAAAGCATGCAATGACACCTATCAAATGTATACAGGGCGAAAACTGATATACATACATAATTCCAAATAAAAAGCTGTATAGTATTCACAAAATTAAATACACAGTTCGAGGAATCTTACCCATATTTTTAAAGGTTCGCGATACCGGATCTTTTGAAACCAAACTCGGCCAATAAGGATATTTACCAATCTGCGCCCAAACAATATCACCCACTTTAGGTTTCAGATGTGTGACTGGAAAAAAAAACAAGTCAAAGAATGGAAAATTCAATGGCATCTAACTTACCGTTTTTAAATTGACTCATATCCAACACACTTCCAACACTGTGGCTTCTTTTAACCACTTTAATAACTTCCCTACTTACTGGCATAAGTGATCTTCTATGTAATATTTTGGAAGGATCGGTTTCTGCAAATAAAAAAAAAATAAAGCGATACATGAATATTAACAATAACTTTTCAACTATCTTAAAAAATCATTACTTACCATCACTTGTCTCATTTAGGTATTCAGCATCAGATACTGGATTTTTACTTCGACTGGCTCTTTGACTGTCTCTCAACCTTACTTCACTTTGCATATTATCAGATATATCTGAAGTTTGAATCGTACTATCTCTTTCAGTTCCTGAAAGTTGGTTTTCTTCCTGATCATGATCATTGGCTCTATTTCCTAAGCTCGACTTACTTCGCGTCACTTTGGGAGAAATAGAATCATTTGATCTATTTCCTAAGCTGGATTTGCTTCTTACCATTTTCTGTGTATCGAAATCTTTGTCTGTGTTTCCATCTATCCTCTCACCAAGGCTTGTTTTACTTCTGGTTCTAGTAGAAACGTTTTCCATATTTGAACAACCATCCAAAAGATCTTCAAGGTTATCATATTCTAAAAGTCTTGATACTGTCTTGTTATTATTTCTAATTCTGGGTGAAGTTTCCATCTTGTCTTTATTTTGATATTCCTTTTCACTGTGCCTTCTTTGTTTAGTTGGTGATTTTGGAGAAAGTTCTGCAGAATTTTTGGATTTTTTACCCAGGCTAGTTTTACTTCTTGGTGTAGTAGGACTTCCTTCTGTACTAATACTACTTCTTTGACCTAAGCTAGTTTTACTTCTTAATCTACTGGTAATGTTTACAGGCGATTCTATTTCATTTTGTCTTTCCTGTACATTTTCAACATCCATCAATTCATTAATTATTGAAACTTCCTCATCTAACAAGGTTTGTTGATTATTTATTACTTCAGACTGGCACTGTTTGGAGTTTTGGTCATTAGAATTTTCACATTCAACTGTACTTGGTAAATATGCTAAGCTGTCATTATTCCTCTCTTCTATATTCAACTGTTGATTGACAATAACTGGTGAAGGTAATTCTTCAATCACTTTAGAATCGTTATTCTTTAATATGTTTTCATGATTTATCACATTCATATTCTGGACAAGCTCTAAATTTGTTATTTTTATATTTTCTACATTATCTGTTTGAACAATATTTTGATTGTCTTCTACTGTATTTTTAATTTGCAAATTATCATTTGCTGCACCAGTGTTACTATCTCCAATAGATTTTTCATCTTTAACAATTTCAGAAGTTTTATTTAGGTTATCTTCATTAATTTTAGTACTTTCAATCAATCTGTCTCTACAATCCTCAGAACTTTCAGCTAAATCCTTTCTAATCTCAGTATGATCAGTATCTTCAGTAATATCAGATTTATTACACTCAGTTATTCCAGCTACATTGACATTAATATCTTCATAAAACTCTGTACTTTCAATAATATCATTTTTATTAATCTGGATAGTTTCTGTTGTATTATCTTCAATCCCTTTAGTTCCAGCATTAGAATTTTTAATATCAGTACTTTCAGTTATATCTTTTTTATTTAGCTCTCTACTTTCGGTAATGCTGCCTTTGGGATCATTGATACTTTCCAAGTTTTCAGCTATATAATCTTCATTAATTTTAGCACCATCAATATTAACTTCTGTATTTTCAGTTTGATCAAATTTACTTTTCATTGGTGTACTTGCAACCAATACAAGATTGTCATTAGTGTTGTCAAAATCTGTTATCATATCACTAATATGGGTTGAACTGTCTTCAATATCTCTAACAATTAAAGTAGTTTCAGTTTCTAAAATGTTTTCATCTTTTGATATGTTTGTATCACTTACATCTTTAGAATTTAATACATTTTGACCAGGAATGTTGAAATCAGTATTTAAATTAATTATTTCTTGATGTTCTTTATTGGGTTTTTC
>CAJUYH010000954.1:44544-54970 GCA_910591685.1 Galerucella tenella | reverse complement strand
CCAGAACTTTTGTTGATTTGTTCGCCTGATGACCAACTGCTTGCCTTCCAAAGAAAACTGTCAGTTTTGAATATTTTGAAATATCAGCCCCTCATTTTTACCATCAGCATAGACTCGAACATCGAATATCAGTAGTATAAGTACGAAGTAGAAGTCTAAACATCTAGACTTCTACATTGATAAGCGATACTTTAATAAGCGATACTTCAAAAAGCGATTTCACGGACTTTGAGCGTGAATTATTTTTTTATATCCGTGTTTATATGAATTGAGAACATTAAGTTCTCCCTACCAACTGCCATTATTCGAACCCTCGCTTGATACAGGTTAAAAATTTCAGGTAACTTTGAACTAAACAACTCTAAATAACCAAAACCTCCATTATTCTGCTCTATACATTCTTACATGGCCACCTGCAACACTAGGCCGGAATGCTGAAATTTGGTAACAGTGAACAGTGGGCCGATCAAGTCAGATTTTTATCATCGCGAGAGCGTGAAATCAGTGGATATAATTTTTATCAACAGTGAAAACACAAGAGCTTTTTTTTATCGGATAAATTTACGAAACAGTTTTGCCAATCACTAATTTTACGAGAAAAACTGACATGATAAAATCGCGACACCGAAGGTGGAGCGATTTTATCTAATGTCAGTTTTTCGAGCAAATTTAGTGATTGGCAAAACTTTGAGTTAAAGAGAAATTTATCTGATAGAAGAAAAGCTTGAGTGTTTTTTGGCAAAATAAATTAACGACAGAATATTGAAATTATAAGTAACCAAACTTGCGACTCATTGTCATCGTGTAAAAGTGACGTCCGCTCACTAGATATTGGGGAAGAGGAGTTTTTATCGCGATAAAAAAGGATGCACATTTTTTATCGATGTCAAAGTGACATCAACATTTCCAGGTATATGACATTTTAACATTGGAGTTAATTTATCCACGTTTATAATGCGCGTGTGTTTATAATTCGTGATATGTAATAGGTGATCTCAAGTATGTAATAGTTTGTACAATCTTTTTGCTCGTTTTTTCGCAGTTAACAGACTAAAAACTTCAACATAAGACTTCTGTTTGTGTTGAGTTTTAGAGGTAAGATATTTAATAATACATTTAGAATAGAAAGATTTAAGCATCAGTATAATTTGTGAACATACTCTCTGTTCTGTGGACTCACATGAAACATAAGGCATAACATGGTAATTGTATCAAACAAAATGGTTACAAATTTTCTAAGACTCATTGAAAATGTTTAGAGGTGACTTGAACCAAGACTAATTTTTGAATTAATATCCGATTTGTGATTCTTGTTAAGCCATCCCACATTGGACTCACCTAAATGGAGTATATTTATAAATTAAGCCAATGAGGTCAATTACTTATGTGTACTATTAAATATTTTATTTTGTTGTAGATGCCTGTGAAATGTTTGGTACCAAGTTGTACTTACAGTTATTCTTCCACAGTGAAGGATATAATATTACAATATTTGAGTTTCCTCAAAGTAATGAGCTGAAGAACAAATGGTTGAGAAGTATCCCACGTGCAAACTGGGAAGTGGGAACCAAGTCAAAGTTCAGTTGTGTGTATTGAACATTTTACCAAAGATCAAATTTCATTCACTGAAGTGTAGAAGGATAAGGATGGTGATATGAAGATATTCACAAGAAAAAGACCTATATTAAAGGAAAATGCAATACCACAAATATTTCCCAGTCCCCCAAAATATCTTTCAGTGAAGAAGAATCCAGCTGCAAGAAGTCATCCTGGAATACGAAGAAGGACACTAGATAGACAACAGGAACAACAAGCAGAATTGTTAAACAGCGATGTGATAGTGAATGTTTCAAATTTGTGTGAACAGTTTAAATCTAAATTCATAGAAGTGGCAGTGTCATCAACAAACAAACTGTATATATTTATATCCGATGGGATTTAACAATGATGAACCAGATGTCAGGTGTAGTATGAAAATATTTGAATTAATGATAATCGAGGAAAGAATAGAGCAAAATTTATTGCATAAAAATGCACAATATGGAAAAATTCAATTTGATACTAATAATCTTGTACTGTTAAATATTTTTAGAGAGGACGAACAAGTAACCACACATGAATTTGTAGATATTCTTTATATTAGTTTACTAATAACATCTCGGCAAGTATCAAATTCAGTACTTCAGTATATAGCTGTTTATGTAAGTCTCAAAGTTTCTAGAAAATTAGAATGTCCAAATTGTATAAATGTTGTGGTTTAGTGATCAAACACAAGACCATGAGGAAGGTCGAAGATTAACTATTTCATCCGAACCAGTTTTCTTTCAGATTTTATCAAATGTTTTCATAAATAGCTATTCAAAAAAAATTCAAGATAAATTACACATAGTGAGAAACATAATTAAATAATAATAATGAAACAAAATGTACAAAAAATAAAAATTCTTAATTACAATAGTTCTATCCATTCTATCTTGTTTAATGATTTTAAATACCCACTTTTTATATTACTGCTTAAGAATTCTGTTGTACCCATATTATTGTATGTAGTTCAGTTTATATTAATGAAGGTCTAAGAAATAAAAGGTGAAGAAATAATTATTTTGAGGTGGTGTCTTGTCAGCTGTTGGGGAAAATAGAGGCTGATTTTCTTCATATTTTATATTCTTATCAATAAATTACCTTTTGCATTTTTATTTTATTTAGTCTACCTATAAATATTTCGATTTTCATTCGTTAAAAATGTTTTATAGCTTGGTTTATTTCATATTTCCCACCATTGTAGTAGGCCTACAAGTTGTTTTCATCGGCCCACTATTTGACAGGTGCTCTACGTTGCCACCTCTAGGATTCCGGCCTTGTGTCGGAGGTGGCCATGCATTCTTAGTTATCCTTGAAGTCAAAATTAACCAGAGCTTCAACAACGCTGAATATCCCTCCTTCATTTGGTTATTAGGGAATAAGAAAAACAGTTACGTGTTTAATTGGAGGTAAGAACAACTAACTGATGGGAAAAACTATTTCTATTGAGGTTATTGAAAAAACAGTTTTAGGTGATTGTTCCGAAATGTATTATTTCAAATACATGCAGCACCCCGTATAATATGTTTTTCTTCATTTCTTCTTGGTCAAAAGCTGTTTATTCAACGGAGATTATTTGTAAATAAATACATTGTGTTATTTATAAGATGCGACATTATGCACAGGAAAAAATTTCCAATTACTTTTTTTTGTTCGAGCATGATTTCAGCGTGAATTTTGGAATTTGAATAATCCTTTATCGGATAGAGCAAGCAAAAGCAAAATTTTCATTCTACCCTGTTATGAGATAGTTAGTCCTCTTCGGGGCTTGTTTTGATTGAATTTGAAAACATGATTTGACGGTCGTGGCAGGAATAGCTGTGCACACAAAGGATGGCCATTCGGTTAATTTCCGCAATGTATCGCTTTTCCGAACGTTGTGAAAATTAAGATGCAGGAAAAAACCACAGAAAACCTGCATCCGCATCCCGGATAAGAAAAGGAAGGTGTTTGTAGTTTTCAAAAAGTGTTCAGTCATTACAGGTGTTGGAAAGTACCTGAAGTGTGTATTTGTGCACTAAAAAGTGCGGTTGTTTTGTTGTGCCTCGCAAGCAGCTGCTCCTCTTGGTGTCTAGATCGTCCGGTTGATATCCATGCACTGTTCTTCCGGCTTTCGGTACAATTTTTTGGGGAGATTTTCGCAGTTTGGGGGAGTGTTGGTGTGGCGAAGGTCTGAGGTTGAGAGATTGGCGAGAAGTTGAGGATACTTGTCCTTGGACAGAGCATTTGTAATAGAGGAGTTCAGTTTAAGGTCAGTGTGGCCAACAAAAAGTGGTTTTTCTGACAAGAATGACAGTTAATGTCCACCATTCAAATCATAAGATTTTCGCATTTTTTTATCATTGCGAACATTTGCATTGCTTTATTAAAACAAAGTGTACTCCCCCGAAGCGTGAATCTTGGATTTTAAATAACGTTTTAGCTGAATTCTCAACGATGTCCATTTTCCATTAGATTTTCGTAGCAGTTCTAGTTAGTATCTCTATTCTTCTAATTACTTTTTTCACTGACAACTGACATAACTAGTGAGAGAAAACAGATATGAAATGGTGATATGCCAAAAGTTCTTAGAATTATTAGCCACCGATATGTTAACTATCCAGCTAAGAAGTCATTTCAAATTACAAGAACTACGCTTCGGAGGTGTATTCACCATTTAAATTGAGCAATATAGATGTTCGCAATGATAAAAAACAGCAAAAATCTTATGTTTTAAATGGTTGACCTCATCTGCCATTCTTGTCAGAATAACCACTTTTTGTTGACCACATTAACCTTATACTGAACTTCTTTATTGTAGTAGGACGGAATCAGGTGACGAAACGTTCTCGATTACCATCCTACGGGCGGGAGGGATTGCATTTATCCAGATAACGTAAGTTAACTCAAGAATTTGTTAGAGACTTCCGAAGGTGAGTCAAATGGCATTGGAGGATTCGGGGTTGTGATGGGAGCTGTTTCCTGGGGCTTCAAGGCTAAGATTTGCGTTTTCGGGCACTTTGGATGGTATGTGGGGTGGTTGCCACCACAATTAGTTCAAGGAGGTTTATTGGATTTGTCATATTTTTGGATCTGTGGTCATGACTACCACAGTGGGGGCAGGTGTGAAGCTTAGCTCCACATTCGGTTGTGGAATGGCCCAATTTTGAGTCGGGCGGAAGTAGATTATTGCTAGAAACTTTTAGAAACGCATTCCCAAATCCTATCAAGCAGACGTTGATGTTACCATTTTTAGGAGAATATATAGATAAAAATGTTTTGTAATTATAACGATCAATTAATAAAAATTTGACTCAGATTATTGTAGGAAGACAAGTCAATACTTTAATTTGAAATTTCGAGGCTCTGAAGTGAACAATAAAGTTGAATTATTCAGTAGATTAATAAGTGGGAAATTAAGTGGAATTAAATGTGTAGTTTCATCAATCTTACCGTTTGACGGGCTATAACTTCGAAACTAGTGGTTCTACAGTCTTCGACCAAATACATATTTTTGTCGAGAATCCAATTTCCTGGGAACGCTATAGAATAGTTTTTTAAAAAAAAAAGTTTTATAACGAGAAATCCATTTAAAAATATTTCATGTTCAGCTTTTATCAACTAATAGCAGCCTCAATTATCAATGGTAACGTAAATATAAGTGAATATTGTAAGCTTATACTTTGCATTTCTGAGACTACTAATACTAGTCGGCATTTGGAGAATCCAGTAAAAACATTAACTCAATATATTTATATCAAAAGTATGCCAGACGGATAAAAGCACGGGAAATTTGAAAGTTAAACGTCAAGTATCGCGGTTCGATTCCAGCTGTGGTATTTCCAGTATTCGAAAGTATTATGAAAATGGCGTACGATTTTTTTTGTGCTTGGCGACTTTTTACTAAAGACTTATGTGAGCAGTTTTTTTAAACCACCTCCAACATCCTATGGAAATTGAAGAGAGATGAGTTTGACTATTCCAAATATTCAAAATTTGGATGAAGTTCCATCCATGAATCGAACAGAGGTAAACGTGCCTGGATCAAAATTCACATAAGTCAACCAAAGTCTCCGTTATCCCCATTGCGAAGCTTGAAACAAAATACAAGATAGAAATGTTAATTTTTCTGAATATTATAGTGTACTTTTTCTGATCCAATCATCATACATTCATTAGTTGTAATTTACTGAAGGAGTTTATTCTGAACATTCCAAATTACTATTCCGATTTTATGATTGATTTGTAAAGAAAAATTGTTTGCAGCATATGCAAAAGTTTTTTTTCCACTAATGGAATCTCAACTTTCTCCAATTATCCAATGATTCGCCAAAAAAATTCGTTGTATTTGTATTTTTATTATATACCATTCATCTTCTGATACCATTACTTAACTCAACACTCAACAAGCTCTCGGGTTAGTAACAGAAAACTGAAAGAAGCTACAAGTGTTCATGATAATTCCGTGAACATCATTTGTCTTCTACAATATGGCACTACCTTTTTTCCACTAGTATTTTTGTCACAAAAAGTTACCTGTTGCTTGGCCTATTTTATTTTCATCTAATCAGTATCTGCTGAATGGCATTTGAATCTCTTTTGGTAACAGCTTTTTTTTGTGATTGGTAGTCAAAATCAAAATTGTTTGTTTCCAGAGAAAAAACTACACTTTTATGCTCCTAACAGTAGCAGAGGTCGTAAAAATTTCTTTAGAATCAATGGATATAAACTTTCCCCAGTTAATTTAGAAACCCAAGGATATCGATGTGAAATTTATTGTCCCCAAGTGAATTATAGCAGCGAAGAAGGGTCAGACTGGAACTAGAGGAATTCAAATCGCACTTTGGAATACATCAACAGGGCGGAGGCCGAACTTACTAAGTATCATAAATAAAAAAAATAAAAAAATACTTTTTTTTGTTTGCTAAACATTTTGAATCGACTTCAATCACTGAGTGAAACGCTCATGCGAAATTCTTATAAAATAAAACATCTCAAGAGACTTTGAAATAGGTCCACTGATTTGCATTTCATGAATTATAAAATATTGCATGTGAATCAGTTTACAAAACTATTTTGAGATGAAATATAAGAAATAATGAAGTTGGTTCATCTATTCAACAGTAATGCACCAAATAACCATTTCACAAATGATTGGTTATGGAACTAACTTACGGACACAAATGGAAGTTTCTCGCTTTTTCCACAAAATAATTTCGAAATTTGCCGCCTGTATCCCAAGGAACAATAAGCAAAATATAAGCGTAGTCATGTGGGAGAGACAGGAAAAGTAGCTGCCAATGCAGTAGGTGATGATAAGATTATACTTGACTTTCATGAATATCCACATAATTTTAGTCGGAAAGCAGCCCCACTGTTAAACGTTAGCCACACATAAATTTTTCGAATATTAGAGGAAAGTGATGGAAGACGATTTCGATAGGAAAACGTATTTTTGTGAACAAATAATGGCAATGTTGAAAATAACAATGCGATCAAATTAGATGATTTGTTTTCTGATGAGAGCACATTCACACTTCACGGTAATGTTATTTGTCAAAATTTCTGGTAGTGGTCTGGAGAGAATTCTCACTAGATGAGAGAAAAACATAAGCAATATCCTGAGAAAGTTATTGTCTGGACAGGAATTGCTGGAAATCATATTGTAGGTCTCTTTTCCATTCATGGCAACTTGTATGGAGATAAATATGTAAAACTGCTCCAAAATAATGTCGTGCCAGCTTTGAAAACTTATATCCTGATACACCAAACCCACAAGTTCCTGCCAATAATATAATGTCCAGCAATACCTGAACCAAATTTTTCCAAATCGGAGGGTAGGGAAGAGCAGATCGATAGATAAGCCAGCACGATATCCTGATTTATCATTATTAAACACTTTTTGTGGGGATATGTCGTATGTATTCTATGCAAGACTAAACCTCTCAACTAAGATGCCTTGAAAAGTCACGCTTGCGCTTCCTATACCAGATTTCAAGAAAACATTTTTGTATTCTGTGTAAAATTTTTATTATAAAATTGCAAAGCGCTTTCGGCGGTTAAGCCATCATCAGTGCCATACCTGCAAGTAAGCAATAATCGTTGGAAAAATTTTTTTTTAAAAACATTAGAAAAGAATTACTTACTCGTCAGATATGTAACAAGAAACTTAGTCAAATGTCTACAACACATTAACGTCACTACATTAAATTTAAATTTTTTTTAAAAATTAATTATCCCCTGTTTGGGGTTAAAATGTATTCACATTATGAACTTTTTTAATTTTATAAATTTTACTCAGCCACTACACGAACACGTGTTAGTAGACCGGAAGATGAAGTGACAATACTTCAATTTAAAATTAAATGACAAATGACAATTAAATGGACACAGAAATCAAGCTATACAACATGAGCATAAAAATAAAATTGTTGTAGAAAACTTTCATTGATCTGGTAATGTCACAAAACCCAATATGTGAATTTTCTAAATAAACTAATAAATTTGATATATTGAGGTCTAATGAGAACCAATCAAATCATAAGATGCCGAAAAAGATTAATGCTCGTATTCCTGAACGCCCAATAAGAGTTATTGGTCCCATAACATCGCTATTGGTTCAATAAAATAGTTTTCCGCATTCAGAAAGTACCCGATAAACTTATTGGTTCAATAGCGCTATTGGTTCCATAAATACGGTCGAATCGTGTGTTTTCGTATTCCCAAACGTTCAATAGGCGTTATTGGTTCCATCAATCGACCCATAAGTTATAGATCGAACAATCTCCCAATAGTGACGCTATAGGACCATTAGCGGTAATGTTGGAGAAATGGTGTTATCAGCCCCACGATGCAAATGCTAATTGCACTACGGTTTTATGCAACAGGGTGTCTTCAATTGGTAACTGGAGACTTCTTTAGTGTGTCCCAGCCAACAGTGTCAAGGATAGTGAAAAAGGTGTCTCTTGCTATTGGACAATCACAGAGAAATTCTATTACCACTCCTGAAGACCTTAATGTAGCAGCAGAAGATTTTTTCAACATTAAAGGTTTTCCCCGTGTCATAGGTGCAATAGATTGTACACATGTCAAAATAACCTCACCTGGTGGCGAAAATGGAGAAGTATTTAGGAATCGAAAAGGATATTTTAGTATTAATGTCCAAATGGTTTGCGATGCAAAATTATACATCTGGAATGTTGTTGCAAAATGGCCAGGCTCAAAACATGATTCCACCACTTTTAATGACTGTCATCTACGTGCACAGTTAGAAGAATTTGGACAGAAATATATTCTTGGGGATAGTGTATATGCTTGTAAAAGGTAACAGTATAATAAACAAGCATATAGAAAAAATATTACCTACCTAGAATTATATATATATATATATATATATAGAATTGAAGGGTAGTCTTTGCTGACTAGTTAGAAAGTAACTTCTGTGGAGATATTTTTAGGGAGTGCAGCAATAAAACGTATAAGTGTACTCTTATAAGTATTTAATCCAAGCTTTCGAGTGAATTTTCACCCATCATCAGGGAAGCTACATAAAAATATATTGTTAAAAATTTTTTGAAATGTTTTTTTAATAATTTTTTTTTTTTTTTTACTTATTTTTTTAATAATTTTTTACTTACAAACTTGTTGAGATATATATATATATATATTTTTTTTGAAGAAATACTATATTTGTATATAAAAAGATACATTTATTTCAGTCAATAGTCTTCCGTCCTATTCAATAGTGAGACGTGTATCAATCCGCAATTAACTACTAACTTAACTACTGTCCATATTTACTGAAAAATCTGGAAAATCTGAACTAAGTTTATCTCACAATCAGACTCATTTTTTGAATAAGTAAAGTGCAGCGTTACTTCATTTTTTAGGTTTTTGTTAACTCCGTTGCTGAAACCAATCACACCAGCAGAACAGAAATACAAGGCAAATTAATCCACCCGAAACACAATAGAAAGGTGTTTTGGCATTTTAAAAAGAAGATTTCCTTGTCTATCTGTAGGGATGGCCATCAATGTGGAAACAGCATCCACTGTTATTACTGCCACTGCTGTTCTCCACAATATCTGCCTAGGTGAAAGGGATTTTTTTGTAGACGAAGAAGAAGAAGGAGAAGAAGAAGAAGAAGTTGAACTAGATCCAAATGATGGTGACGAGGAAAATACTCCAGATAGGAATAATGTTGATACTGCAGTGAGAACTTCTTAAATAAACACTTTATTTAGCGAATAAAGTATTCTATAAAATATAATGCACTCTGCTTTTTTTCTTTATCAAAAATCTATTATCCTGAGATAATTGCTATTTAATTTCAATTAAGATTTTTATTTTATTAATTATTCCTGGGGATTATTATTTATCAAAAAATATTTATAAAAAATATTTTTTTTCATTTCCTATGACACTCTCGTGTCTTTTCACAATGGCGTATAACTCAGCCCTTTCGTCTTCCGTGTAATTACGGGAACGCTTCCTCTTGGTTTTTCACTCCATTGCACAACTGATTTAACAAACTGAACCAGGGAAAAATCGAATGGAAATGACAAAATGAATTATTAATTTGAGGTTATTGCATATCGTTAAAAGCGCAAGCGCAATGGTTCAATTCCATTGTTACAAATCGAAGATATTGAAATTTCCCTAGATTCTATGAAGTACATAGATATTGATTCTATAAATCGACCAATAGTTATCGACTCCATAAATGAGCGATGGGAATACCATTAACTGTTATGGAACCAATAAATTTTATCGAACCAATAGTTATAGACAGACTTATGGATGCTTCAGGAATACGGGCATAAGGGTCTAATGAGAACCCATTTCTAAATCTAATTCAAAAAGGAAA
>CAJUYH010000954.1:0-30943 GCA_910591685.1 Galerucella tenella | reverse complement strand
ACTATTTTTCTATTATAGTGAAAAAAAATCATGGAAATAGCTAACCAGTCCGTTTCTTTTAAAATAGAAAGTGAGTAAAATTATTTGTATGCTGTAATACCGGACGTTTGAAAAAAAAATCTCTGGCTCCTTATCAGGATGGCCAAAGAATGACACACACATTTCAAAATTATTTACTCATGCTTCATTTTTTCAGCTCCTCTCCAAGTGATGATAAACCTTCAGTTCACATACAAAGACGACACAAAAGAACACAATGATGAGACTAGGCAAGGTGCAAAGACTTGCTTGTCTCAGTATTGCAGGGTGTATGAGAAGCACGCCAACGGCAGCAGTAGGAGCCTTATTTGGCCTTCCTCCATCACACTCCGTGATAATGGGGGAAGCAAGGATGGGGCTATTTGGGCAGCAAAATAAACTGAGCAAAAAAATAGTTGAATCAGGACACATATCCATTAAGAACATCATAAGTGGAGCCATTTTAGATAGGAAAACAGACTATATGGCCACTAAACTTCTCCCCAGTCCCAAATATGGGGTAGAAATACCTCACAGAAAGGACTGGCAAGATCCAAGCAGACTGAAGCTTCCTCAAGGAGAGACCTGGTACACATACGGGTCACAGACTGGGGAAGGGACAGGGGCAGGTGTGTATAGTGGAATAAGAAACACAAGATGCTCCTTCTCACTAGGAGAACATACCTCTGTATTTCAGGCAGAGATTTATGCTATCCTAGAATGTGTCAGAATTAACAAATATAGGACTGACACTCATAGGATGAAAATACTAATTGACAGCTTGCAGCTTCAAACAGCCGCAAGGTAACATCCAGACTGGTAGAAGAATGCCAGGAAGAACTGAATGAACTAGCAGACCACATTTTAGTGAGATTAGTGTGGGTGCCGGGACATAACGGTATTTTTGGAAATGAACAAGCTGATGAACTCGCGAGAAGAGGTTCAGCAACAGCTGAACAGCTAAACAGCTGAACAGCTGGGACCAACCCTATTCTTAATATATATTGATAACTTGATTTCTTTAAAAACTAAAAAAAGCATCATAGGATTCGCTGACGATACGGCGATATTTCACCAGGGTAATACGTGGTAAGAGCTGAAGGAAGTAATAGAGACAGATTTCAACAATATTTCTGAATGGTTTGACTGTAGGTAGCTGACTATTAATTTTGAAAAGACGTTGTTTGTCCCATTCTGTAGCTATAAAAATAAGTTACCCCAATTAACCGAGTTGACAATAGACAAGTCAGAAAAAAAAAATAATAAAATTGAAGAATAGTATTAAATATCTAGGAGTAAAAATAGATTCCCACCTTAGATGGGACTTACATATAAATAACATTGCAAACAACTCAAGACCACTATTATATAAAATCAAATATATGAGAACTATCTTGAAACCTGCTTATTTGAGAGTAGTGTACCATTCACTTGTTAAATCCAGAGTTAACTACGCAATATTATGCTGGGGTTCTGCATCAAAAACACACCTAAAAAAATTAGAAGTTATACAAAGGTTTTTAAAAGTAATTTATAAAAAAACGAATACTTACCCAACTCACCCTCGATTCTCAGAAACATCTTCATTGAATATTAGACAAACAAATTTTTACAATGTAGTTATATACATTTATAAGAATAAATCATCACTACTCCAAACAATCGATCACAATTACAACACCCGATACGGACTTGAAGAAAATATAGAAATTGCTTTAAAAAACAAAACCATTGGACAAAAATCATTGAAATTTCCGAGGACCCTAATTTACAACTCTTTACCAACCAGATATAAAAATTTATTTATTTATTAGAAATTAATTCAATAGGTCTTTTAAAATCATATATAAAATCATTTATTGTACAAGTTGAAAGGTCTACTATTCACTCCCTGATTAAGAGAGATATTTTGAATGTCTAGATTCAAGTCTGTAACTAAAAAAAAGGAGACACACGTTAGAAACAGTGAAGGAATACTCAATTGGACAAAAAAGTGTAATGCATCTATAAGCAAGTTGTAATGGACAAAATGTATTTCAAACGTGAATTGAAAAAGAGAACGCTCGCGCGCAACCTGTAGAGGTCTTAAGCGAGTTGTAGTGTATGTTTGTTTGATTTTTGTTGTGATTTGTATTGTTGTATCCGCTTTACCATTTTTGTCGTGATAATTCTCTTGTTATACATGTTGTTTATTGTCTTTGCTCGTGAATAAAATAATTAATATGAATAAATACTTGTAACTCGAAGGGCTTGAATGAAGATATAAGAAATATAATAATAGAAAAAAATCATATTTATACATTCCAATACTGTTTCAATAGATTTTTTGAATATTGTCAATAGATATAGTTTTATTCATAAGTTTCCCATACCACAAACAAGTATTTACCTATACTTCCGTGAATATTTGGTTTATTCGCATGATATTGTTTTATCTTATATGTGTATTGTCAAATACTATGTATATCTTTTTTCCAGAATGAACTCATTATTATTATATGTTGGACCAGAACCAGCTCTTGGAACCACAAAGAAGGTAGTCCGAGCGCAAATACAAAAATGGGTACAAAGCCAACATAAACTTCAGTAGAGGAACACTCCAAAGCAGGTACACAGTAAAACCTCCATAGGTGACAAATGTGTAAAACGGGCAGAAGAACTACTGAATATCAGTGGGAACAAACTAAAAATTATTACAGGTTATTTAAAGGGGACCTCAGCTGCAGACTTTGTAGCATGGAGACCGAGATCGTAACCCATATCTTATCTGACTGTGGGACATTGGACTCGAGGAGACAAACAATCTTCGGAGAAGCCAATGTGCCACCCGAAGTATATGGCACACATCCAATGGACCTATATCGTCCACTTAAAGGTACGGGGATACCTGGATGGGTGGAATAAATGTGAGAGTAGAGTACAATAAGCCAACAGGCTGCAGTACTCCTGGCATCAGAACAGCTCCCAAACACACACACACACACACACAAACAGTTTCTCCACATATTTTATATATGAAAATTCTCCATTATTAAAATGGAATAAAATTGTATCCTCCAGGAAAAACTGGTTCTATCCGGTACTCCGTTAAATTTCTTGAGTTTGCGAAGCAATAAATACAAAATAAAGTTTCAGAACATGAAACGTTCGATCTACTTTCGTAATAACTGGAATAATGTTTAATAAGATATTTCGCTGCGCATGTAACATGATATACGATTCGCCTAAAATTCCATTGAATGGAAAAGAATTATACAGTGAATACCAAACATGCTTCCATATTGAAATTATGTTCCATAAAAGCGAAATATACCATAATCAATATCGCTTTTACATAGTATTGGACAAACAAAGCAAATCCCTATTTTTAAATGAGCTCAGATTTTATTTTCCATTCTTTTAAATATAGGAAGACGGAACGTTCGCTCTACACCATCACACTCGTAATTTGAATTGGAATTCAACTGTGAATTAATTATAACTTTGTCTCTCCGAGTGATTTTTGAATTTAATTAATTCCTTCACTTGATGAGCTTTACTTACATTTAATTGCCATTATGTCTAATATTACAAAAAAAATCGATCTTCAAACTTAATTCTTATATAATGAGATCTTCGAATGGAAGGAATTTAATTAGAATCTTCCGATTCCACGGAAGACGTATCACGTCTTTCTAATTAGTGTATTCTCAATATTATGAAATATAAAAAAGACTTGTTCACCGGATTTAGAGTCTTAGAATTAGCTTTTTACCTTTTCCAGGGACGAAACTTCAATTTTAATCACAAATCTAATTTGTCCCCCCAATGACGTTGTTATTATCACCCACTCAGGCAAAAATGGTTGAATATGAGGATCCGTTGGAAACTGAAGCAGAAACAACATGAAAATCACTGGGTAAACCAAGAAAGGAACCTACATGATTTGTACACAGTGAACTTCATTCTGTACACGAATCAACTGAAAATTATTGAAGATTTTTGACTGGTCTGGTACTTATGTACGAGCTCCTTAGCAAATTTTAACTGAACACTGTGGACCAAAATGAGCTGGAACATAATTTAGGCCCCAATATCATTCGATCTGAGATTTATTGTGGTTTTGTTTCTGTTGGAGATATCCATGAAACCAAGTATTTTGTGTTATGTTGTATAGTGTACATATTATTATAAAGGTACTATTATATTTGTTCGGTTTCAGTAGAATATAATTTCAATGGAGTGTCAATCTGAATTTTAATGTATTTTTTGCAATTCACTCACGAAATGTCATCATTTTGACACTCATTTTAGTTGCAGAACGTGGTTCATTTTGTCACTCAGGGACAACAATAGATATTTACGTAATTAGTTATGAAAAGAGCGATATTGTTCAACAAGCGTAATATTTGCCAAAACGAGCGCTAGCGAGTTCTGCAAATTACGCGTGTTGAACAATGTCGCTCTCTTCATAACGTGTTTACGTACAACGTTTCATCTAATTCCGCGCTTTCATAATATTCAATAAAATCTTCAATTGCAATGATAATATCGAAGTGGAATCAAATGGTATTAGAAGTATTGTCACTATGATGTATTCACCCAATAAATTGACTTACTTTAAATAACTATGTCATAAATAATGTTTTCAATGTTTATAAATCTCAAAATACTATTGAATTGAAATAATGGGTTAATTGTACAGTTTAAATAATGGAATAATTGGCAGCTTTGACAGTACCTACCTAATTAATAAATTATTCTTTGAAACTCATGTGGTATCTCTATGTTGAAACATAAACCGTTACGTAAAGTTTTTACATAACTACTTTTCATAACTGATATATGAAGGTTATGAAAAATGTGACGTTACCTAACGTCAAGGAGTGACGTGAAGTGTCACATTTGATAGCGGAATTAAATAAATTCATTTATTTTCACTAAGAATACCTAGTTTTATTATGAAATTAATTAGACAACTACATATTATAATATTTTTATCGAGAAATCACTGTAATTTATTATAAATATTGAACGTGAAGTTTTGAAACGTATTGCCACGGAATACTGCTGCCTTTTGTTGATTACTTGTAGACATAGATGAAACCCCAGATGATACATCATTGTTAAAAAACTCAGCCACGTTTGAATTCATTGTTATGTTTGTCGATGTACTTTGTTTCGGAACTGCGATATTGTCGATATTTGTCAATGTATTTTGCCCAAGTATCTTCACAACTGTTTTTCTTTTATTATTAATAGATTCGTCAATATAATTTTCAGCAACAGCGTTGGACTTCCATCCACCATGCCTTTTCAACGTTTGTATATCAGCACCAGCATCTGACAGTAACGTTGCAGACGATCCGCGAAATGCATGGCTAGTGTATAATTTAGGATTTTGCATGGCTAGTGTATAATTAAGGATTTTGCAAGCCAAGGAATGTTGCTTCATTTTTGGGGGTGTCAGAAAATGTGTTGATGCCGACAGGTTGGATATTGCATTTTCCGTTTCGATATCCGAGGAAAAAACGATTATTTTTTACATGGTTTGGACGCATTTGAATGTATTTTCGGACTAATGCAATCAGATTAATTCCATCAACATCACCTTCGGTTAGTCTGAAAACTCTCTCAATCTTTGTCTTCGTATCTGGAATGCTTATTTTAATAAAAGAACCGCTAACATCCTCGGTCCGCATATTTAGTAATTCATTTCTCCGCAACCTACTGCTATCCTAACTATAAAAATTGCTTTCAAACCTAAATAAATGTGATCATCTGCTTCTATCAGAAATCTACTGAAATCTTTCTAACTAAATGTTTTTGATTTTTTTGGCCGATATGTCAGAGTATGTCAGAGTTGGTCTTATATTCTCGGACATTGATAAATGCTCAAACATTTTATGACAACTTTCTCAAGCTTGTTGCTTGTAGGCAACAGACCTCCGCCTACGGCGTCGGTCTGTTTCCAAGCAAAAGCTTTCGAAATCTGTCATAAAATTTTTTCGAACAATTATCAATGTCCTTGGGTTATTACTACTGATAATATAATTTTGCATATTTAGATATTTCTAGTAAGGTTCAAATCGAATTAAATCGTAATCGGCACAATCTTAACCTTCAAATAAACGTTGAACCGGACAAACGTCAAATATTTAATGTCCGTGGCTTGTAGCTCATACTTTTTGGTATGTGCATGAGGGGCAAGGGAAAGGTAAGACTAGGCGTCACGCCTGGTAATAAACGAACGGAATTCAGTCACTACGAGCTGCTACTAGCAGCCAAAAGTGAATAATCGACAGCACCTTATGAGCTTCAAGCCACGGACATCAAATATTTGACGTTTGTCCGTTTTGACGTTTATTTAAAGGTTAAGATTGTACCCATTAAGATTTGAGCTACATTCCCAATCAATCTGCTAGCGAAGTGGCACTTCAGCACGCGTGCTGCAAAACGGATACCCATCCTCAATCCTGTCAATTCAGTCTGCCTGAATGTTATCGCACATGCGCATTTTCATTGTTATTTTGAGGTAACGATGTAACTAAAAAGTTCAACCTGTGATTATTCTTGTGAATAAAAGTAGTTACTCTTTATCAAAGACAACAAATTGATATAATCACGATATAAGAGAATAATGTATATGTGTTTACAAAGATAATGGAAAAAAATAGGGTTCGGGTATCTAAATTATCTAAAATGCGCATGACACAATTCGGGACGCACCGAAAAAGCTTACAACCTGCAAGCTTGCACTTCCAAATCGGCGCGCATGTCAGCACAAAATTGAATTGAGGATACCCACCTTTAAACGTCATTGTCCCAGAACGCGTGCCGAGGTGCCACTTCGCCACTAAATTGATTGGGGATGGGCCTTTAAACCTCACTAAAAATATCTAAATATTCAAATTATATTATCAACAACATTATAATTGAAAACTGTTCTTCTAACAACACATGAAATTCATTGGCATTGGCATTGGCACATGACAAGTGGTTTTGGGGATCCTGAAAAATCGTGTTCGTTTTGCTCAAAAGTCGTGACGACTGAGGCGTCACGCACAAGTGCTTGAAGCCCAAATAAACGAAAACAACAATGGTTGAATGTTATTTCAAACTTAACCTCAAAATTATGGTTTATATAATACATTTCTTGGTGTACGTCATCGATTGTTAATGTCCTCCTTATACATTAAGTTGAGAGAAATTGAAAAAAGGTGAATCTGTGGTTAATCCTAATCAAAATATCACAATTATAAACCGTTCAGATGTATCACAAACTTCAACCCTAATCTTCAACCTAAAAAAAAAGGTTGGGTTGATGTATAGATTACGCGCAAGCATTACCTACTAATCGAGAGAAATTACACAATTAAAAATAGGATGCAAACTCACCTTTCGTATTGGCGAATAATCAGGATAATATCGAGCCAAATTCGGAAAGGCTATGAAATTGATAATCACCAGTTTTTTTTTCAACTGGAAATACTTGAGAACTTCCAGAATGCTAATGTTTTTCCGTGTATCTGGCATGTTTTTGTATTGTTAAAATATATATAACAATAAGGATAATAATAATTGACCGTGAACAACAAAGTACAGACCTGACCAGAACTGTCAGTAGGATATTAGAAAAAGACATGAGACATATTGCCGCTACGAAAGGTACGTCTGCAACCTTTTCCGGAAGATGTTATTCCTCCAGATTGATGGGTCGCGCTTGCTCGTAATTTGAAGATCAACTAATCAATTTCTTAGGTTGAATATTAGGGTCAACGTTTGTTATACATTAAAACAGTTCATTTTTTCAAGATTTTGATCAGGATTGATCACAGACCTGCCTTCTCTTCCATTTCTTCCATTGTTATATGCTAGAAGAACGTTAACACACGATTACGCACACCAAAAAGATTATTATATGAACTCTTCAATCGATAACAGATGTTAAGAATTGTTTTCAAAATTTGACAACCGAACTGTCAAAAGTGACAAATTAAATACTCGTCGAAACTAGTTAAGAAATAAGGTGATGACGTCATAATTTCGTCTTATCTATTCCATGAATGAGAGATCAAGCTGGACAATGTATGACGTAACGGCAAAGGATAGATGAGCAAAGTCTACCAGAATCACTCCGCTTTCCTCTGTGAACGATAGGTGTTTATATTTATATTATTCACTAAATATGAAGGCGTCCTTGTAGAAGCAGATGTCTCGGGCAAAGCATCGCTTCAATTAGAATCTTCTGCCAGCAGAAGTTTATTAACATTTTCCATAAGCTTTAGAGCATGAGGATGTGAATTTTCTTTTGTGAAAGTGTCACTACGAGATATTTCATCAACAGTACAGGCTAATTGACGCCACGGTGTAATACAAATTTTGCTACAGAGTGTTTTAAAGAGATATAGATCGTTTTTGTATAACTTTTCAACAGGATTACTTTCTGCATGAAATAATGTATTCTTCTGGTCGAACTATATTCTACAAAAATACAACTTAAAATATCTCACTCATACACACAAGAAAATTGGTATCTCGTTGCACATATTTATACATTTAAACAGAAAGAAGCTTTTGGATGAAACATACTCTGTGGAGTATTCAAAAAATAATCAAGCGATGCTTCGCGGAAGAGGAGAGCAAAAAGAAAAAGGGGTATTTTATGGAGAACATACTTTATAAAAGGACTTTGAATGGAAACAACCAAAATGGCTATGCTTGAGGTGTATATTAAGTGGAAATATCACCAGGAAATGGGACAATAAACTCACGATTTTATGGGAATGTCCGTAAATTCCGGTAGACATAAGTAAACGCGAAAAAGTGGATACAGTAATGGGTTCGAGTATAAGGATACTTTTCATTTTATATTCTACTTTACTATCTTTTGAGTGAAATATTAGTCGAGAATTTATGACGTAATTATTCTGCTTTCCATCTTCAATATTTCTGCTTTGGGACTTTTATTTAAAGTTATGCGAATGTAACCAAAATTTTTTGGTCAAGCTGGAATGAACAATTCAAAAGAATTTTATTGGTCAGTTAGACATGTTTGCTCAAATACAATAAACCTGCTTCATACATTTTGAGCAGATATTTGCTATTGAGGTGCAACTATTATAAATTGGAAGTGATGGGTTACTGGAGATCCCGACAGACGTTGTCCTGTCCTAAAATATTATGCAAATTAAGTTAATTTTCATTTTAATCAAAAATATGAGGTAAGTACGTATTTTGTGTCAAAAAATCCGATAATCATGTTAACTGTTCAATGAAAAGAATATCTTTTCTCCACGATCATCACAAAGTATGCCATTCTGAAATCAAATTTGATTACAGATTGCTGGAATTCTCTCTTTCTTGCGATAGAATAATCACCTCCGCCTATATGCAATTTAATTCTATCACATCACATCATCTATGGAATACTATGAGAATATTGACAAGTAATGGCGGTTCTCACTGTTGATTGATAGTATATTACGTAATGTGTGTGGTGAGAAGCGTAAAGTGCACGAGTGGAGAAGTTACGATGCCGCGTAACGTAGAATGCGTAATTTCGTGAGTGTGTGAAATGCTTCACAACATCAGTTACGTACTATACTTTACCTACGACCTACTTGCACTTGTATTTATAATCTTATAAATTCAATTCCATAATATTGGTTATTTCAATAATTGTTCATAGTAACAGTACAGTTATTGAACACAAATCATAAATCGCATCCTCTGCTTGTTGAAGCATAAGAAAACATACTTACATTATTAGAGGTGCTTGGCAAATTTTCGTCCCCATATCTATAACTCTATCACCTCTAACACCTCTACAGACTGGGTCTGTCTGACACTCCACTCTGTAGAGGATGTGAACAGGAAGATGAGACTGTTGAACACATTCTTTGTGAATGTCCGACACTTTCTCAATTTAGGTTTTCCGTATGCGGCGAGTACAGGCTAACACAAGCCAGCATGAGGGAGCTCACTTCCGGCGACGTTATCGCCTACTTCAAACAAGTAGGCTGGATGACGCGCCAGGAGGAAGTCTGAACCTCGGAAGGATGCACAACGGGCCAATTGTGGCCTAAGTGCTTCAAATTCTCACAGATACAGAACTCTATCACCAATGAAAAAAGCATATTAAAGAACTAACGTTCAATCAATATTAATATATTGTTTATAATCAAAAGTCCATTTTTCAATTATATAATCAATACATACTCAGCCCTTTGGACTTTTTATAGTTAAACGTGGCAATATCGAATGTTGATTACAGGGGGGGGGTCGTAGGTGAATAGTATTGACAATTCGATGGAGTGATATTATTCAATCGGCTCGTCAGAATTAGATTATAATTATTATGCATAACAATATTGATACACACAATAATTTTTTGACATTTCGTGATTTTTGTTTGTTTCGCGTACAGAATAAATACCTACTACGACTAGTACGAGTGCTTTTGATGAAGTCGAAACGCGTAGCAGTCCTCCTCCTAACATATAGTCCAAGATCCCAGAGAGATGATATAACTTATTTCTCAGTAGCATTTCGTGTGCTTTGAATACCTGTGTGCTCGTGGAGCTATCCTAAGGGCACCTGGGCAGGTATCAGGTGAGAAAAGTAACTAAAAATAAGAGTTACTTCACTGTTTATCTGATTTTCATCTATTTTTTGTAGAATAATATTCTTAAGTAGTATCATGAGTGTCAGACACTTTCCATGGACCAAAACTTATGTCAGACGCATAAAATAAGTTATGTCCTATTGCTCTGGGATTATACTCTATATATTGGAGTTAGCCGGCAAGCACAACAGAAAATTTTCAACCTACGAAATAAAAGGAGAAGTATATGCTGTATACAAGAATTTTATGGAAAAAAATCACCATTGGCCATTACTCGCTCATTGAATGATATAAATACTTCATCTTCTCTTACTTGGGCTAGCAGTATTAACATCAACCCTAATAAAGGGTAGGGGATCTCTGAAGGCGCGAGGGTGCTGACACATAGGGAGCCCCATCAGTACTAGCCACAGAGTACACCATCTAACAAGAGACGGAAGCTTTGTCGGTTCCTCTGAAGTCGGACTTACACGATATTGAGCGGAAATACGTCGAGGATACTTGATACACTGAGAAAAGTAACACTGCATCAAGAAAAATAGAAGTGTTGATAAAAATCCCTCCTAATTAGGTCTATGGGATCTTTTTTTATTATCTCATGCGTGTAATTAGGAGTGGCTCATTTTTAATCTAATCTTGGAATAATACACGGTGAACTGAGGGGAATTAACGCAAGTGACAGATAAACTAATTAATTCACGCATGTGCACACAAATTTGCGATCACGAAAACTACTTTCTTTCGCCTCTTGTAAGATGGTGTACTCTGTGGTCCTAGCCCTATATACATTTAATTGGTCCTAAATAATATATTACTTCATTTATTACACAAAAAGAACAACAAAAAATAAGAAGATTTATATTTTTTCAATGAACAGAACCGACCAGAACAATATAAAATGTGATAAATGGAAAAACAATTTCACCAAAATGCAAATTATGTTTTAAACTGATCGAAAAGTGTAAATGTCACTTTTGACATTTCGTTCATTTCGAAGAAATTTAAATTATTTTATTCAGAATTTATTTCAATACGATCACGCAAAAAATGGTATAACCATCTCGAACATTAAGGGTCGACAGCAATGTTTGGAGGCTGAGCGTAGCGAAGCTTTCAATTTTGCTGGACAAAACAACCCTAACCGTTCTAAATACTTAATTTACTATTACTTGACTATTTGATTGCTATTATTGTAATATCAATCTAGTGTTGAGTTACTTCTAATGAAATATCAAAAAATGGACGATATATGTCATTTTGCACTAAAAGTAAAATTACAGTAACTTTGAATATGCAGCCAAAAACTGTAAAAATACATTAATCTTGTTTTTCGGCTGTTAGCGAAGTTCACAACCATCTTATTTGTGTTAGAGTTACTGACGGGACTGTCAAGGTGGCGCCACCCGTACACATAGAGGGCGCCACGGGTCAGTTTCCCATCTATAAGTATTTTTTTATCTATGCCCTGATGCAGTTGATTGTTATCGTAGTGTCAAAATTATTGCACGTTTACACCCGAAATTATGAAAAGTATAATACATTCATCTGGTGATTCAGAATTGGAGTGTGAAAATACACCGGTCATTGTTATCGGAGGACGTCGGCTATTGTGTTAGTGGACGCAGGAGCAGATCTGGAAACACTGAAAAGGCATGGGAGTGGAAGTCTTCTGAGGTGACAAAAAAATACATAGAAAATTCGGTGAAAATCGAATATATATATAGGAAATGAGTTAGTCTGGAAACCTTCTGTGGCGTTACAAAAACAATAACAAGAATGGGAACAAGGAAGTGGGTCGCCCATTAATCTCTGAAATGGTGGAGGAACTCACCAGAACAGAGGCAAGCGAAACAGTTTATATTAGAACACTCGCCAAAATTTACAGCAGATCTGATAGCCAAAGATAGGAAAACTGTCAAAACTGTTGTGGTAGGTCTGTTAACGGGGCATTGTGAGCTCAATATAGGCATTTTACGCTGATGAGAATGACAAACGAAGATATGTGCAGGCTTTGTCACCTAGAAGAAGAAACGGCAGAACACATTCTATGTCAGTTGGATGCCTGGCAAATGTGCGGTTTTTTGCATTAGTTGAGTCTCCACACTTATAGATTTTTTTTTAAAAAGGCTGGCTGGAGAATGTAATCTAGAGTTTAGAGGATCACAATGGATCTGAAAAGGTCGCAGTGGAATAGGCCAAAAGCCACCTCATAAAATCTAATCTAATCTAATCTAGTCTCATCAATCACTTAATCAAATACTTCGCCAATCCTGCCTTTCACTTCAAATTATGTAACTGCTAGTTCATCTTCTACGAACCACGCAATTGTTGAAAACTCCTCCAATGATACAAAGTAGGATGTTTCTTGAATCATTGAGTGTTCACCTGATATTTAGTGAATTTTTTGGCTCATTAGTCACTTCCTCCCAAATTTCTACATGCCGTTTCCTTGTCGCATTAGCCACTCCGAAATAAAACATTAATTTTATAAAATTCCCCTTCCATTTTCGTCTGTCGATGTTCGAAATTTCAATTTTCTAGTGGACTCTTTTTTTCCTCTAACTGCCACATAGAAGGCAACAGTAATTTATATTTTATTTTTAATTTGTGGTGAACAATTTCCTATTGTCTGGTTGCTCTGCAGTCGGCAAGTTCAAAGCAAGTTCTATTCCCGGCAAATTCCCGGCAAGACATCTCTAGTCCACTGTCCCGTGCACGAGGTCCACAGCCTGCCGAAGAAATTATTTCTATGTTGTAGGTTTGGCCGATATGAAAATTTTCGGTCGCAAGTTTGGGTACGAAACTGGCTGGTTGCAGTCGAGTCCACAACTCCTAGACGGTTGGGCCGATTTTTTTGACATTTTTGGTGTGTTTTGAAGTAAGTAACTGGATGGTTAAGATTTACAATCAGTCACGGTCACGCTGCAATCGGACATTCTAAACAGCTCCCTAACGAACTTTGTTTGTCCGAATAGTTGTGAGAAAATCCAGGAAAGTCAAATTTGCAAGAAACATATTTCTCCTATCAAAAAGTTAATAATACCATTCGATTTAACCACCCAAAATAAGTAACAATGTAGTATTTCCAGATCAAAACAAAAATTGTCCAAATTTGTTCATATGTGATGAGGGAAGACAGGAAAACGTCTGTCAGGTCTACTAGGGTGAACCAGTGAAATACGACCCACATTTTGAGAAAAATTCATTTTCACAAAAATACAAACTTATTTTTCATTTCAGTTTTATAAACATATCAACCAAACAGTATATTTCATTATGCTGAACACATTTTGACAAAACAGTAACATAGTTTTTAGAAAAAGTTATAAGTATTAAAAATAATGCGATGGGGCGTTTTCCCCCTTATAGTCGTTAAATACGCCCCGCTTAAAAAATTATACCTTTTTAAGTGTTTTATTGGCACCACCACTGCATGTGGTTGAGTGACTTTCGCAAGTCTCGTGTAGCCAACCACTACACTTAGGACATTGTATCCAGTCAACTTTAGACTTTGTAGTAAAATAGTATCCGCTACATTCGACACAAAAGTTTTCAGTATCATCCAACATTCGTCAGAAGAGCTTAGAATGGGTTCACTTTCGGAGAACTTGAAATGAGTGATTTAGATTTTTTAGATTTGACACTGCCTTTATCATTGGATATTTTCGCATTTTTCTTAATTTCTTTTTTCTTGGCGATGGCTTTCTTATTGTCTGAAAAAACTTGCCTTCTGGCACGATTTCCAGGAAACGTTAGCTCTAAAGCATGTTGTTTTCTTTTACCAATTTGGTGAGGAATCAAGGGAATGGGATTATCTTCTCTCAGAAATTTGTAAGTAGTTTCTTCTACATCTGAATTCTCTGAATGTATGGAGGGGGTGGAAGAAGGCTCTCTGTTCTTATGTAGGGTTTTTTTATGTCCCGAAATACCAAAGGTTGAAGGTTCAGCTGGATCTGATCCTCTAGTAGATGTAGGAAGATTGTTTGAAGTGGACTGAGTAGCTTGATGTGAGTAACTGGCTGACAAACTTGCATCAGAAAGAGGAAAGAAGTGTTCGGGAATTGCTTCAGGATTATATGGATGAATACCACAAGCTCTAAAACCAGCTGTACCATTGGCTACAGTAGCTGCCTTACCCAATGCTTCACCAATTAATCTGGAAATGTTTATTCTCGATAGTATTCTATTTTTATATTGTATCATCCAATGGTTAGCCTCTTGGAAGAAATATGTTTTAAGTGGCTATCCAAGGGTTGTAAAGCTTGCGTCGTATGACTAGGAAGACAAGGTATCATTACAATAGTTCAAGGCGAGGCGCAAACTTAACGAACAAATGGGAATTTATAGGTTATAAAACGTATTTACTCATGGTTTCAACAAAATTACAAAAAACTTGAGAAACAAATTGAAATTTGCAAAATAATTACTTACCGTATAATTTTAGGAGCTGGACTGGGACCTTGAACGACAGAAATGTGAATATTTTCGAGTGAAAAAGTGCCGAAATGGCCGAAATTTCTGGCGCACTACGATAAAAAATGTGAACAGCAGTGACTGGTGGCTACTGTACCGGCTGCCGGATAGTAATTTGTTGATATGTATTTAATGATAAATGTGTCTATAAGTTAACTTTCGAGCTCTAGTTAGGTGGGCTACTATTTTAATCAATTTTAGTAGCTGCATCAGTGTTGCCAATACGGAAATGATTATCCGAATCATTATCCGAAAACGGAAAGTTTTTTGAATCAACGAAGAGCAAAATGCGCAATTGGAATGTTCACATCATAACACCTCGAGTGTAAAAGTTATACACCATGGCGTTCACAGACGCACCACAATAAGCGTTTACCCCGTCGTCTGACTGACAAGTACACTGTATGTTTCCGCTGCATAGATTATGAACGCACTCCTTATGTCAGCAGTCATTTTCGTAAACTGTACAATTTCAATGAATTTGGAAATTCACAGCTATCAATTTTAACACGTCTACGTACGGTGCTGCACGCACCTTAATATATTTTAATGAAATGTTTCTGTTTTTTTACAGACTAACAACTATTAAACATGATCACGCATTTTTCAATTATTTTCCGGTCATAAAATTCCAGCTCTATGTGTTTGTTTACTATATATAACGACTTATCTTGTTAAATTTCATGGCTCCCTTGCTATAGCATTGCTTCGAGGACTTTTTTCTCAATATAGTGAAAATACGTATCCGGAAGATTTCAGTTCACTGAAAATACTTTTGTTGAATTTATTAAATGTATGAAATGCCTTAGAAGTAACAATGGAAAATACTCTGATAAAAGGATCTACTGAAATGGTATATTGTTATTACTCGGAAACCTCATCAAATCTTATCTGATCTGATCTATTTCCCTGATGTCAATTTTCTGGAGATACAGGTCTTTTCCCAAATCAGGTCCATTCCAGATTTTGATTTAATTATTCAATTTCAATCTTATATACAGGGTGACCACCTTCGTGTGATCATGTCTTCACCATTTTTTTATAGAACCCCCCCTTTTTCGGATATCCCTTATTGAGCTGATTCCAGGAATGTATAACACGTCGCTTGGAATTGGTACAGGGTAGGCCAAAGTAAAAAAATATATGAAAATTTTCCGTTAAAAGTTATACGTTACTGAATGAGATAAAAAAATTGAATGGAATCACGTAGTAATTCAGTAACTCTGATACACTACCAAAAACAAACGAACGAATCAAATCAGATCGGGAATTATTGTATTTTGTAGGAAATCCAGATGTAATGCCTGAATTTTTTCACAAAAAAATATGGACCAGTAATTGTTTTTCTCACAATACCAGCCCATACGTTGTTTTTTGTAGTCTTCGCGTATGGTACTCTTTTGCATCCAGTGTGGCTTTTCATTATACCAATAACGGCCGTTTAACATGACCGTCTAAATAATACGTTTCCTGGTCCGGAAATGGAACGTTATCAATGAAATTGTGATTTTGGTTCATCATTATACTCGCAGAATTTAGATCTTCGGTCTAAGTCGTCTTCAGCTAATTCATGGATCAGACGTACATTATAAGGATGGTATTCTACCTCTTTGAAAATGTTTGATACTGAAGAATTTCCAATACCAAAATATTATGTCTTGTTGAATATTTTCAACAACTTTTGGTATATCTTGCTTTGCTTCATCCTTTAAATGTCCTAATTTTTTGTATTTCCACTCTATTCTGCTAACTGTAGATTGTGAAATAGGTTTTCTAACTCGGTGCGATCCATGGAATAATCGGCATACCAATCATCATCGATATTTGAATCCTATCACTTTCGGTGGAAAACATTTTTCAAGGAACGTTGCAAATGATAAATAGCTTGGAAAGTTTTCACGTAAACGTACCTTCTCTGGAGTGTAAACATTACAGAATTTGACTTCAATGTCTTTGACAGTTTTTAAGGTCGAATGAAAAAAATTGTGAGAAATACTGTCAAATAATAATAGCTATCAAGAGCAGAAAGTAGTACTTTGGCAGTCGAGACAGAAAGTTGCCGCGCGACGTGTCAGCGGAGCGGCAATCTGTCGAGACTACCCAAGGACTTTCTGCTCGAAATACACACAAGATTTTTTCTACGATCACACCAAAATCAAATTAATTGTCATTGTTTGTACTTAGCAGTTTCCAGATTGCAGTTTCGTGTACCTGTGTACGTAAGCAACACCTATTTTTTTTTTCTAAAGAGCCAATCCGTTCCCTGTATTAGCTCATACAGGTTCTTTGCTGGTTGGTTGTAGAAGTTTTCTGGAGTCATTTGGGTCTTGCCATACAGTTTCTGCCTTCTGTGGTCCAGCGACTAACAGTTGCATAGTATATGCAGAGCTGTTTCGGTATCCTTTTTGCATCTTCTGCATGTCATTCTCATTATGTTGTGAGTAGCTTGGAATGTTTGCACTTTTTTCCATCCTGTACCAATTAATTACATTTTTGAAAGGGCAATCCGAAAATTGAAAAAAGGGGAGGTTCCATTTAAAAAAAAATTGTGATAACGTCATCGCATGGAAGTGGTTCAACCTGTGAAAAAAAGTTGTTGATTGAAATGAAAAATCGACCTGATTTGGGAATTTTTAGTATTAATATTTATTCAGCTAATAATGAATTTATGCATTACTTTATGGACTTACTGTATTTCAGTAGTATGTTTTCTCAATCTCTAGGCAGATGACAATAACCAATGGTGGTCATCCTTTCTATATAAATACACATGGTTCTGCATTAGTGCGAGGAAGTCCAATTACTCACCTGTCATGAGAGATACGATGAAACGTTAAAAGCCAAGTCATATATATGACCATATTTTGGAAATATATCCAAATATACAGGGTGACCAGTATTGGCAGGATGAACCTAACTTACCTTTTTTTTAATGGAACACCCTCTATATTTCCGCATTTTTTATTCCCCTCGATTTCCTTACATCTGTGATTTGGTCTTTTCCTCTATTATACGAAGTAATTTCAAGGATATAATAGTTTTTCATGTACCAAGGCAGTGAGGTGATTCTTTATCGGACGAGTCTGAAATTATGAGACGAGCGATGCGAGGCGAATAACAGGTGAGTCCGATAAAGACACTTCACTGACGTGGTGCATACAAAATTTTATCGTCAACTGCTCAGAATTCAAGAAACTGAAGTATAATTCATGGCATTTTATTATGACAAAGTAAACAGCACATATAGAACAAATATTCTTATTATTTGATACATTTAAATTAAAGGTACACCTTAAAGCATTCTAAAAGTCAATTCTTGAAGTTAAAGGAGTTTCAACAATAGTTTGTTATGAATGAATCGCAAGAATCAAGCCGTAATAGGGAGTAATGTCAAAGTCAAAGTACTCAACCTGCCGCAAATGCGGCAGATAAAGTTAAGGAAGGTGAACTGTTTGTTTACTTTCGGAAATCAATCTGATAATTGACGGCTTTACTGACGGTTGGCGATAAACACTTTTTTATCAATTTCCTAGTAACATATAACATCTTGTACTATAGTATAGATTCAATATTAAGATTCACGTTCAAACGATTTTTAATAGGGTTCACTATCGTCCAAAATTATCAACATATACAGGATTAGTCATAGCTCGGAATGATTATTTACTGTATTTCCTTGAATGGAACACCCTGTATTCCAGTATCGTAGTGAAATTGTATTGAATGGCACTTTATTATTTCTCGAGCATTTTGACGGGGGAAATGTTCAACCAAAATGATTTTTCAAAAATTACAAAACAATCTAGTCTGATTCAACACTAATCAATTTCAGATCAATTACAGAAATACATAAGTACTCAAGATTGGTGGTGTATGAAACATTGCTAAAATTGCACTATATTTCAGTTGGCTATGAAAATAAGGTTATGGTTATTGTATCACAATCATACACAAGTCTCAATATACCAAATCCAAATTGCTAATATTCCCAAACTTGAATCTATCATCGAATAATCAAAAAAGGTGATGAACGTTTAATATAGTTACCTAACAAAAATTACAAGAAAATCCTCGAATTTTAAAATGACCTCCACCGACGTCGATCTTCAAAGGAGCGACTCACAGTTACCAACACATTTCTGGTTAGATTCATAAACTCACTTCTGATTCTAATATCTTTTTCAGTTCTGCGTGTTTCAAACACCTTATCGTTAATATAGCCACAGAAAAAAAAGCGTGGCTGGTTTCACTCTGAAGATCGACCTTATGGGTCCTTCCGTTCCAATCATTCTTCCATGAAAATTCAATCAATAACTCACAAATCAAGTCAATTGGGTATAAAGAATGGTGGATGAATTATTGATAAAGTGCCATGCAATATCATTCCATTACGATACTAAAATACAGGGTGCTCCATTCCAAGAAAAACCAGTGAATGATCATTCCCATCAATGACCAATCCTGAATGTGAAAATCGAATATCGCGCTATGTTCATTATTTTGTACGATAGTCGAATATATCAAAAATCGTGGATAGATTTCTTGATATCAAATATATTCAATGGTACAGGGTGTTGATGCAACTAGGAAATCAATAAAAAAGTGTTATATCTTCTAAATTACATTATAACATGAAAAAACCCCATTTCACAGGAACAATAAAAACGTGGAAATATACAGGGTGCTCCATTTTAGAAAAGGTAGGTTAGGTTCATTCTGCCATATGGGTGGCACTGTATATTTGAATATATTTTTCAAAAATATGGTCCTATAGGACTTTGCTTCTACCAGAATGAAGTTATTTCATTTATCTTATGATAAGTGAGTAATTGGACTTCCTCGCACTAATGCCTTGCCCTGTATATCTGTACCCACATTCTATAGGTGACTGGCTTTACTATTTCCAAATTGAAATCAGTTGGGCAAGAATCTACTGCTACTTATTGAATTCAACACTTGGTATTCCTCTATATTTTATACAGATCATATTTTTGTCGTATAGCTTTTTGTTACATCTACTCCTAACGCGGAAAGTTTGATTTTGTTACAATGTTCCATACATGTTACTGCATTCTAGTGCAGTTCCATTTCCAATTAAACTTGATACTACAAAATATTAGTGAAGGTACAAGGGTAGCTCAAAAGCCCAAAAAAGGTGAAAAGTAAAATTTTGCTTATTTTCCACGTCACAAAATCTTATATTACAAATTGGAATTTGATGAGGAAAGATGCAGCTATTGTTGAAACATATGAACTTTTAAGGTTGAATTGACAAATTTTTGACACACACACACAAGGTCAAGTGCCTCAACTTATGACCAATATTTCCGTTACATCCTGTATACACACGTCATATACACCAAGTCTCTAACTTCAGGAATTTTGAACCACGCCTTCGAATAAATATTTAGTTGAAACTTCTACCAACAAGTGCGACAAAGATCGAACTAGTTTCAGCACAGGAATTTCAGGAAGCGTTTAACTCTGAAACTGAGTCGAGCACTTACTAGAAACTCAATTTATTATCCTTTCTCTTCCTGGGACCAGAAACAGGGTATATCCTACTAGTTTTATTGGATAAGATAAGTTCATACTTTCCAGAAAAAATTCCTCATTATCATAAATTAAAAGTACAGCAAATGGGTTTTCAAAACTTCAAAAGTGAAATGTACACAGGAAGTACTTCAACGGAAAAGGTTATAAGTTGGAAAAAAGAGAAATGAAAGTTCTTTTCATTATTAATTTTTGCATGACAGAAAAACTGGAAGTTTCCAGTATCAGGATCATAAAATCCCATTTAAAGTCACGAATCTCCTTGCCTGTTGACTTCAACTCCACATCTAATTATAAAAGGAAGATAAATACAACTTTTAGTTTTCAGAACATCACTCTACATCAAAATTTCAGTGGCGTGGATTAATCGACCAGCATCACTTGCATCTTCTGTCTCTTAGCATATTTAATGCACACACATCCGCTGTTTGTCGTTGTCGTGTGCGAGCTATTTTTGTCTTGAACTAAATTATACAAAAAAAATCTCAATTCAAGCTGTTATGGTATAAGTTGAAAATACTATAAATAGCGAGTTGATATAATTATTGGTCAAAAACTATTCAGTTAGGTGGAATTAAAAACAAAAAAACCTCCTCCACGGCTGAATGTTCATTATGATGCCTTATTTTCTGGTTCGGGTATTCCAAAATATAACTCTGAGTAACTTTACACTCTGAAGTTGAGCTTTGCCAATTATAGTCGGATATTAAGTGTCAACAACAGTGAAACAATTTCCAGAAATATTGAATAATAATCTCAGCAGATGTGTTCAACAATATACATTCGGAGTATAATTTATGTATCGGGATGGAGCTTCATTTTACATCAAGTTCATCCTGTGAAATGCACAATTATATATATACATAGTTGGAAGTTCCAATGCTTTTTTTTCAGCTTATAGTGTTTATTACCAGACCCTTATTTTGATCAAAACTCATTACAATAAACTTTCGTATTTTTGTGTTAAAAAAATCAGTCATTTCCATCTGCATATTTTGTTTTCTATTTATTTCTACAGTTAACTCAATCGAGCTTCAAATTTATCGCCGCTATGGCTTCCGGGTTTTTCGTGCTTTCGATTGTACTATCTGCATGGAAGAACTAGTCATACTAATCAGACCAAGCAATAGTGTCACAATGAGTGAATGTTTTGCATTTGGAGGATTATGGAGGGCTGTTTTTTTCTCTTTTGGATACATGTAGGTACTTCCCTAAGGTACAGAGGCCGTTAAATAATCCTGTCACTTTTTTCATTGACCCCTTCTTCCGTTGGTTAGCGACGAGAGTTTCATGATCAAAATTTCGATGTGTTCCTGCTTAGGCCGTGGTCTCAGTACGAATATTTTGTTCGAGTCCACCGAGATATATACTTTGATATATCGTCGCTACGATGTTTGCCATTTCAATGCCTGGAATATTCTTGCATACCTTGCCAGGAAACAGGGCGAAATATACTGTTCAGTGGTCCATGGGGGGAACATTCTTGACGCAACGATTTTGTAATTTATCACAAACCAGACAAACCTATAAAGTGAAGTGAAACGTAAATGCATTCAGGAATTTCCGAATCCATTTTAGTTTTTATATAACTCCAGGAAATGGTTGATGAAATCAGGCATCAGTTTTTTGAATGGAAAAACAGATATATTTTCATATCAACTTTTTAAAATCCGCTATACAATTGTTCTCAACCCATCCACCGCGATCGCTGGAATTTTTTCATACCTTGACATATGACTTTAACTTCTATAAGTTGTTCCGAGGCTGGTTTGTGACCTTAGCTTCCCTTAGGTGGATCGGCTTAAAACCTTATTTTTCCATCATGTTCAATTCCATAAACTTCCACTTCTCAGCAAGTTATTTGCATTTTCTTGTGGTTCCATTTGTTTAATATTTCATGTGTGATTATTCTATGTTTATGTTTTGTGAGATGAGCTATTTTCTCCTAATATATATTTCTCCCATATTAAAATTATCTTGACAACAAAAATAATTGGTTTTTTTCCATGCATAACATTTACAAGAGATCCAAATCAAATTTTTCTCCCTTCACCTGTATTCCGAAAAGTGATATTCTCCATGATTCAGTACAATATGATACGAAACACAATACCAATACTGAATCTATCTTTAATTCCAAGATTCACAATAATTCGACACGAATAAACTACAGTGATAGATGTGATAGATGACAATGTGAACCTATTTGACCGGTAGCCCATGACACATGTAGGCTCCATTGTTTTAAATTCAAGCCGTTTTCATTTTCGAGTTTGACGTAAAAAACAAGTACAATGTAGCTATTACCCTAGACCCAATCTGGATAATAGATTTCACAGGGGACATGAAAATTATATTTGGAATTCTGCTTTAAAATAAATGCCACTAATGTTACATCTACTGAGATAGCAAAATTTTCGGCATACATAAGTTAATGTGTTTTTCACCTTTTTATCAATTTCCAGCCGGTATCGATTTAAAATATTGAAGCCTACATTTGTGTAATAAGCTACCGGTCTATATGATTATTTGAAAAATCAAACTGAGACTATCTTCATTCACACTTGTGACCGGTATACAAGTGATATTGTCCCTTCTAGTTACAAACCAGAATGGTTGATTATATCGTGATATCCCAACCCCGTTCAACTTGGGAGTCTAGTTCAATGTGTGTCGGGGCGCATAACCCTAGAAGTAGATGTTTGTTCTTAGTGAACGGTCTACTCTTTGAAAAGTAGTTCTTGAATTTGGAAGGCGTTATAATAGTAGGATGCTATCATCTTCACATATTGTGTGATGCGTTAGAACATGTTATTTCATTTCCAAAAATTTTGGCAACATAATTTATCTCACAACTTACTGGGTCAGCCAACAATTATACAACGAATGCCAATATCTTTGGTATTACGGAGGATATCAGTCCACGGTTTTGAGAGGTACATAAGTCATCTTATTTGATAAAAATAATGGCTTTCCAAAAAACAAAAAAAAACTATAAATAGACCTAGGTGTGATAGTTGCCGATTTAACAATGAAGCTCTGGGGGTCTATTCTCAAAAAGTGACATTTTTTGTCGCATGCGAGATTTTACTTTTTTGTATACATCCTTGATTGACAAAAGTATAATCTCGCATGCGACAAAAGATGTCACAGTTTGAGAATAGACCCCCTGTTTTTTTAGTTTCTGGAATCTACCTTCGATGCTTTTTGCATTAAAGTCTACGTTTTAAAAAATCGGTTTAGTTTCGAAATTTGGGCTCCCGCAATAAAGTTAAAATACAAGGTATAACATCAAATTGAAAAAAAAATAAACAAGTGATACAGTGATCGTGGTAGTGTCTGCAATACGCGAGAGTGTTTAATAATAACAAGATCATGGTAATAACCAGAGAAATCCGCGAAGAAATTGAATCAGCGGTAAGCAAAGCTATTAAAAATGAATTGCTTATCAGTCAAATTGCCAAAAAAGTAACCGAGGCGATAATAAACACTTTCGAAAACAAGCTGAAATACATTGAAACTACAGTGGCGAAATTAAAGGATGATTTTGACAAATTAAATGATAAATTTGGAGACAAAATGAATAATCTGCGAAATAAAATAACTACTCTCGGTAAGGAAAATGTAGAGATTGAGTTGAAAATGGATCAAATGGATTAGTCGACTAGATCTTCTAGCCTAAGAGTTTTTAATTCAAAAGAAAACCCAAAAGAAGATACAAGACAAGTCATAATAAATAATTTAAATAAAAATATGTCGCCTAATCTCAATGGAAATGATATCCTATTAAGCTACAGGATTGGGAAAAGAGAAGGAAATAAAAGTAGGTATTTTTCTGAAATTAAAAGATCTTGGAACAAAACAAATGGTATATGGTGAAATAAAACTACTCAAGGGCACAGGGATTGTCATAAGAGAAGATCTAACCAGATTAAGAGTGAATTTGTTGAACGAAGCTATTGGAATCGAAGGTTTGAAAAACGTTTGGACAGAGTATGGCAAAATTTATGTAAACAAGGACAATAAAGTATCTATTATTAGAAATAAAAATGAATTTGATTAACTATTTTCAGCTAAATGATTTCTCCTATGTGCGTAAATGTAATTAAAAAAAAAATTGTAACCTAAGGTGAAAGGAAAAAAAAACTAATTTCAAACCATTTTCTCTCATCTTAGTAAGAATTCTTTTTCCTTTTTTCTTTCACTTTCTCCATTTAATAGATAGTTATTTATTATATAACATAGAACATAACCAGTGATGTATTTTTTTCATTAAACATTTTCAGGGTGTTTGAGACAACTTTAAGTTATGATGGAATTTTTGAATGTCTTAGACGACGAAGAAATAGAGACAAAACTTATTGATAATTTCGAGGACTATAACGAGGCAGTATTTAACAAATGAGATGGAACTATAATATATGTGAGAAATACTATATCAGCTATTATTAATATTGAGCCAGTGAATGAGACTAAATTCCTAAGAGCTGTATTGACTATTAGTAATCTTCCTAAAAATTGCAAAATAGGGATTACTGGTTTCTACAGACTACCAGCTACCGATGTAAATACGTATTTAGATAATTTAGAAATATACTTTAATTCTATAGAATTTCAAAATTTTGAAATATATGTAGGTGACATAAACATGAATCTATTAAAAAGAGAAACAAACATAACAAATAACTACTTAAATATAATGGGTTCTAAAGGTTTTGTTTCATATATAAATAAACTGACGAGAGTAAAAGCTGCCATTGATCATATTTTCATTAGAGCTTAAAACCTTAAGAGAAAGCATTAAAATTGAACCAATCTTACCACACAGATATGACCGATCATTATTCCCCTTTTGTATTAATATCCTTTTCCTCACAAGAACAAGACTTAACGGAATTAGAAAACAAATTTCCTGTTATAGATTTTAAAAATGTAAAGCAATTCTTAAAAACAGTAACTTGGGTTGATGTAATTAGTTGTAGGTACTGATCCACAACGAGCTTACGACATATTTTTTAATAAAATTGATAAACTCATCCAGAACAACACACCTGTTAAAAATAAAAATTCTAACCCTCATATAATCAAACTAGAACCATGGATAACAACCGGTTTAATAATTTCCATAGAGCAACGAGATTATCTAAAAAAGAAATTATCAAAAAATTATACTCTAGAGCTCGAAAACCACTATAAAAGCTATAGAAATAAACTTAATTTCCTAATAAGAAAAACAAAACATGAACATTATCAAAATAAAATCACACAAGCCGGGAATAATTACAAAAAAATATGGAGGGTTATAAATGACATTACAGGAAGTACAAAAAAGTCCAAGCAAATTGGAAATATATCTATAAAGTCAGAAAAAATGAGTACATCAACCAGAATAAATCAAAAGCAGATGCATTTAACAATTTTTTTACAAATTTGGCTAAAAATATGGCTAATAAAATGAATAAAGTTGGAATTCCAGATAAGTTTCTTAAAAAGGATACGGTTGAATCAAATATATTCCTAAAACCTATAACAAAAAATGAAGTAATTATTTTGATAAGTAAATTAAAGAATAACTCTGCACCTGGCCCAGATAATCTAACAGCAACTACAATGAAAAACATACATACATAATATATTACTCTTCCATTAACGCATATTATTAATCTCTCCTTTCAATCAGGAAAAATTCCAAATCAATGGAAGGAATCTGTTGTCACCCCGTATACAAATCCGGTGACCCAGGAGAACTAACCAACTATAGGCCAATTTCAGTAATCAATAACTTATCCAAAATATTTGAATATGCGGTTAAAAGCAGATTAATACATTCTTTTTATGTTCATAATGTTATAACAGAATTTCAGTACGGGTTTATACAAAATTCAAGCACTGAAGATGCAGTAGTTGATTTTCTCGAAAATACGGTTGGCGCAGTTGATGATTCATTAAAATGTGTTGCAGTATTTCTCGATTTAGCCAAAGCATTTGACACCGTCTCATATAACATTCTACTTGACAAACTAAATAACTACGGCATAAGAGGTGTAGCACTAAAACTCATTAAGAACTATTTATCAAACAGAACCCAGCGCGTAAAAATCGGAAAAGACAGAAGCTCTAATTTCCTAGTAAAGGTGGGTGTTCCACAAGGGACCGTATTAGGACCAATTCTCTTTCTCGTGTATATGAATAACATTACAAAAATTGATAACTTCCCTGGTAAAGTCATATGCTACGCGGATGACACTGTAATTATTTTCACTGGTAAAGAATGGCAAGAGGTCAAACTCACCGCAGAAACAGCATTGGGAAGATAAGTTTATGGTTAAATGATAATCTACTAACCTTAAATGTGTTGAAAACAAAGTGTATTACTTTCAGTTCAACCATCGTTAAACAACCTGAAAACTTTGAAATTAAACTGCACACTAATGACTGTCAAAAAATCGATTGTAACTGCCCCCTAATACATAAAGTGTCCCAAATTAAATATTTAGGTGTTATACTTGACCAACACCTACGCTGGTCACAACATATTGTCCATGTTAGCAATATATTGAGAGCCTTAATGCATAAATTTTATGTTCTTAGAGAAATTCTTCCAAAGGAAAATTTACTAATACTTTATAATTCTCTGGTCGAATCTTTATTGAGATACTGTATAGTAGCTTGGGTGGAGCATTTCACACCACTATTAAAAGTTTAGAGACAACACAAAACACTATTCTAAAAATCATCCTAAAAAAAGAAAAGCTATTTTCAACGAAAAAATTGTATGATGAATCGAGGATACTTAACATTAAACTACTTTTTGCTTATCAATGTATAATGAGAATATACAAAAGCGGCGAAAAATTTAACCACAGAAATACCCATTTAACTCGATCAGTTACTAATATGGAGATACCTTTAAAATTCTTTAATAAGTCAGTCAGTCAAAGATCATCATCTTTCTTTGGTCCAAAATTTTACATACAACTCCGATTCACCTCAGACGAATAAAAAAATTAAAGAAATTCCAAATTGAAGTGAAAAATCATCTAATCAATAACCAAAATAAAATATTTGATATAGTGACTTAGGGCCGGTTTTACAAGAGAGATTTATACTAGGTATAGTTATTCTGGGTATAAAGTTATACCAGAATTTATACCTAGCTTAAAACTGGTTGGTTTTACGATGCTTTTTTACACCGGTATAGCAATTCTTACTCAAAGAATTGCTATACCGGTGTAAAAAAGCATCGTGAAACCAACTAATTTTATTCTAGGTATAAATTTTGGTATGACTTTATACCCAGTATAACTATACCTAGTATAAATCTCTCTTATAAAACCGGCCCTCAATAACATACAAACTACCGGTATTGTTCATGGTCTTGTCTACTACTTCCTTGCGTGAGTATTGTCTTCTTTTCATTATCCATTATTTAGTTTTATTAATTGTCTACATTTGTTCGTCTCATAACTTTAATTGCACTGTAATTCAGTTGTTTTTTTTCTTCCTATTTTCATGTACTTATTCAATATTAGCTATTTAAAGATAAAACGTGCAGAATAAATACTACCTGATTGAGTAGAAACAAAACAGGCAGACATGCCTAGGTAAAATGCTCAATTAGGTGTCTTTATGTATGTTTATAACTACAAATATCACTTTATTATCAATATGTACTTTACTATGGAAATAAAAAAAACTTGAAACTTGAAACTTGTTTCAGTCTTTTTTATATCAACAAAAAATCACTGCACTCACCACTTCAAAATGGATGATACAATAGAATGACTTCAACAAAAGCCGTAGAATAAGGACAGTAGTTTTTGGAATTGATAATCTTTATCAATCTAAATTGGGACATATCCAATTGAATTTCGTGAGGCTAAAAAGGTGAAGCCCTTTGAATAAGTGATGTGTAGAAATTAGTGTCGAAGCAGTTATCACAGGTAGAAACTCAGAATCGCCAGTTGGTAATTTACACTTAGTCATTCAAAGAAAAATTGTTGATTGGTTAGCTCTAACTAGTTGCAGTTTCTAACGTAAATGAAATAAAAGTTTTGTGTGTGATCCATTGCGCCGCCTAGCGAAAACCTATGGAATTGGGAACATTCATATTTCCCCTAGAGACCTTTTTCCCCAGATTCTGGGACATATGGTTTCCAATCTCCACTGTGAATGAACGCTTATTATTATGCCTAGTATACTTTGACTTTCTCAACTCAATGATGGAAAATCATATTTCAATATCTTGTTTTAAAATTCTAATTTCTGCTATAGTGAACTGTATATTCAGATTTTATACTGCCTAGATTGAAATGAATTAGGGAAAACAATGGAAATTTTGTCAATAATGAATTATTTATGGAGAAGCTAAGTTAACAAAAACTGCGTACCTACTGGAGTGTTTCCTTGTAATTTATGTCAAGCGAATTGTTTGATTTCCCTTCGTGCATTTTGTAAATGAAGTCCATTTTCCTTAGTCAGCATCTTTTACACTTCAGATTCTTGAGACACGCCAATATTTTATGAGCGGATTTGTAAATAAATTGGTGAATTTATGTGTATTTCTGTCTACACTGTATACATTTTCAGGGTACAATGAAAATTGGAATGGAATCCACATCACATATTGCACAATTTTATTTTAATAATATTTCAGTTCAACCCATGAAAGACTGAGTTTTCCATTTTGAAAAACTTTGCTGCCTCGTTTCCAATAACTTCCAATAAACTCGATATAAGGACTAAAAATGTATGAATTTGGAGTTTCTGGGAAATCCAATAACTGATCTTTCATAAGTATACGCTTATAAGTAGTTGAGAAAATTTGCATATCATACTGAAAATCGGTATGAATAACTGAATTAAATATGGAACATAATCCTACGTTACATTTGCAGCAATTGCTTTTCATTTGATTAGATTTCATGAGGTGGCTAATCGGCCTATTCCACTGCGGCCTTCAAAGATTTATTGAATTTTCCATGAAATCCCTTGCCAGTGACTTCTCATTGCCTAGTACATTCGCCACACATTCGATAGGCAGTCGCAGTGGTATGGGATGTGCTCTGCAGCTTCTTTTTCTAAGTGACAGAATCTGTACTTGGCTTCGTCCATCATCCCCATGAGTTTCTGAGCTTCGCATGCATGTTAAGCTTACAGTGTCCTGTTGGAATACCTTGGTTGTCATTATGGAGCCATAGTTATTTCCATCACAATGTCATCAAACTTTATAGTGATTATGATAATATTTGAATATTTGTGAACTTTATAATGAAACTATTCAGGAAGTAATCGCGATACGAAAGAACACAACTATGGCTCAGGTGAGGGAGAGAAGAGAGCACAAAAATGAAGGCTTATACGCGCCGCCGCGTGATAGCAACAACAACAATAATAATAAAATACCAACAACAAAAATTTCAATGAATTACATTAAAAAATGGAGTCTGTTATTGGAACAATAATGAAAATGAAGTATGGTCAAAAAAATGAAGCTTCAATGAATGTTCACGTGGAAAATCGTATGTATCTTTGTGGAAAATGCAGATACAAGAAAAAATTTCAAATAAAATTGGAAAATTAGGACATAATATTTGAAGTACGATATGTTATACAGGGTGGGGCACTATGAACAAACTATTCTCTGGCGTCTTAACGGCAAATATAATTAGGAAAAATAAGACGTAGAATTAAGTAGATTACTTAGGACTTTAATTTAAAAATATTTTGGAATATACAGGGTGCTCCAAAAAAGCGTGCTGTATCAGAGTTAGGTTTCTTTAAATTGAACACCCTGTACTTCATCACATTTTTGAATTGTACTATTAAAAATAATGTAATTTCATCAACATTTCCCTATACCTATCTAGTTCAGTTTCCAGGATAAATCGATTTTACATAATTTGTAGACCCTCCGAAAAAATACAATAACTTCAAAATAAAAACGAATAACCACATTTGCTTCACACCATCTCCCTAGAAGCTTTTTAACATTCTGTTTCCAATATTTACTGGTATGCTATCATATACAGGGTGTTTTTAATATGACAGTATAACACTAACCATTTAATACATGAATTTCTGGCTTAATTTATCTGTTGGGTCTGTTAAACGTGGGAATTTATTACCTTTCAGTTGGTATTAGGGCTGCCTATATCTAACTCTGATAGTTCTCGAGAAATTTGAAATTTGTTTTTTACTATTCAATTATTTGCTGACATCTAGTTACCTATGACATGATATTTCGAAGGAAAGTTTTTAAAAATTTAAAATTAGTTATTTTGACAGTAAGTG